>CM021737.1:3897668-3983303 GCA_011075105.1 Heteronetta atricapilla
ACAGCTGGGAGACAACAAAGGAAGGCTCTACACCTCTACACCATTATTTACATTGAAGCCAGGAGGGGATAAAGTAGATTAAAAATCTGGATAAGTAAAAGGTGAATCAGACCACTGACTTCTATTCTGGACCCCTAGACACTGCCATCCTGTGTATTCATGTCCTGATTACAGCCTTCCCCTTCACATGCAGGTGGAATTTATTAAGAGATTTCCAGGAGTTTCACACAGACTCCTCTTGCTCTTACCTGCAATTAGCTTCCATGCACCGATTTCTTCATTTCCACAACGATGCTAACAAAAGGACTACCCTACAGAAAGGTGCTGTTCGTATTTGCTAGTGAAATACATAGACTTTCAGGTATCAGTTGCTAAGTACAAAAACATCATCTGCTTATCAAACTCCCCATAGCTTGGTTAGGCCCAGGTAAGAGATGCAATTATCTCGCTCTTAACAAGTATAAATATAAATGCAAATATACATATGGAGTCAGATTTGGCCACCATGGTAATTTGGTGTTACTTCGATTGGTTTAGATTTGATTGCGTGCAGCTTACTGTAAGACAGTATATAAGGTTTTATAACAGGCAAGATGTCATTAACAGGCCACATCTTTCAAAATCATACGATCTGTGAGTAAAAGTCTATATCGTCTGGATGGTCTAATGAATTCTGCAGTGAATTAACTCGCAGTAGGCACTCTCCCAAGGCCTGCAAAAGCACCTTCTGTCCTGTTCTCTCAGTCATTTTTTCCCCACAACGTACAAGACTGAAAACTGAGGCTGCATAATACAGAAACGTTTTGTGATTTTTTTTGTGTCTACTCGGTCTGATTAAGATTTTTACAACAAAATTTAATATACCCTAAGAGTTACTACAACGGAAATGCCAATACCGATGACTCTGCTGTGAGCAGGGGCTGAATCATTTCTGGAAATAAAGAGCAAGGCTGCCCTCTGGGGACTTCTCTAGAAGTGCTACTGAAAGCTAGGATTTTTTGTTCCAGCAAAATAAACTTGCTGCAAAGTTTGCTTGTTTGCTTTTGTTTGTTATCAATACAGATATGAATCAAGTGCTGAACTTGCTACACTGAGATAGTGAAGCTACATTGCTACCTAAGGCACTGCATTGTCATTTACTCCACGGTTCATCATGCTTTTCAATGTCTCACAGTGGTATGTGTCCGCTTACAAAAGTCCGTGGAACACTCTAACACAGTGACTGAATGAAAAGTTGATTTAGTATTATGGGCTACTAGTATGATGTCTTTATAAAATTATATTTGAAAAAAAAAAAAAGTAATTTCCCTGATTGCAATTTCTGAGTGCATGTTCTCTGAACGCAGGTTGTGTCTGAGCTCAAGAGCTGTGTCTCTAGCTACCACTGGTGCAGTGACCACACCACCTCCTCAATCCCTGCGTTTACCTTCTAGAACTGCTTTTCGGTGGGCCGGTACATCAGATCAGCTCCTTAATCCTGGCAGTGGCACGGCTCGCACCTGCACATCGATGACCGAGAAGGCAGCAAAGATGCTGTGAGGGGCAAGAACAGGGAGGTCAGAAGCACAGGCACCAGGCTTGCTGTGGGAAACACCATGTCGCCACGCGTAGCCCGATGGGCTGACGGACACCCTGAGAGCTCATGTGGCACAGGGCCCAGCAGGGCCTCAGCCCTAGCCCCACACGAGTAAAAAAAAAACCAACCCAACTCCACCAAATCCAACCCAATCCCTCATGCAACCCAAGAGCTGCGTTCACACACAAACCCACACCACCACCCGGCTAGCCTGGGGGTGAACACAGCCCAGCGCTGCCTGAGTACCAAACCAACCCCGTGGCGCGCCGCCCCCCTTTATTTCTGCCTTTATTAGCCACGGCATTTACTGGAAGGGCGAAACCGCAGCTCTCCCGACGGACGTCCCCGGGCCAGGCGCAGCCCGCCCCTCAGGCAGCCCCGGCCCGAGGGACGGGGACGGGCCCGGCCCCGCTGCCCCGCGCATGCTCGCTCCCGCCCGGCCCGGCCCGCCCAGCCCCGCCGTACCGCGGCCCATGACGGAGAGCGACGGCGCCGGCAGCCGCCATGGCGGCCCGCCTGCTGCGGCCGCTGCCCAGGTAACCGCGGCGCGGGCCGGGCCCCCCCTAAAATGGCGTCGCCCCTGCCCCCAGGGCCTCCGAGCCCCTCGGAGCCAGCTCACGGCGCGGCTCTCGGCCCCGGCGGCTTCCCCCCGCGGCGGTGCGAAACCCGAACCGACACCAAAATCGCAGCGTGTGAGCCCGAGATAGCAGCGAGCACGAGAGACCGCTGCTTATCGGCCGTGGTTCGGTAGTTCTTCGGTGCACTTAAGATAGAGCTGGTCACTAACATAAGCTGCTGTCTGCGGCCTGAAGTCCTGCAAACGCCATTTCCATAAAATCACAGAATTAACTTGGATCTGAAGGGACCTTAAAGATCATCTAGTCACAGCCCTCCTGCCATTTTATTATTTTCCTCAGTAGAGCGCAAGGACAGCAAATGTCTGTTACTTAAATGGAGTAACGGGTTGAAAACCTGCTTTTATGAAGAATAGAGCATGGCCAGGTACCTCCTTTTGGCAGGCAGCACAAGCATTGACCTTGCTCAGGTTGTTTTGCAAACCCTGACTAAAATGTGTGCACGCAGCAAGGCGAGACAGGCTTTGTGCAATGGAAGCTTCAGGCCTGTGTACGTTTTTGACAAGGCCTCTTTTTAAATATAAGCACTAAAAGTTCCAGACAATGACCAAATCTTTAAAAGATACTGTAGGGCAATCGAGTCTAGAAATTTTCTGACACAGCTTTGCTCAGTTGTGTATTTGGGGGTTGTATAGCTATTTTAGAACTTTAGTTTTTAATATTTCTTTTTCAGACTGAAGCCATTTAACAGACTGCAAGTAATATTACAGCATTTGGTAAGAACTACATCACGTTTGCCTGAGTTGGAAGCTCTTGGGACATTTAACTCCATACCTGAGACAGACAACACACGCAACTTCTAATGTGTCTGTGGTGCTTCTGAATGCCACTCAGGCAGAACATTGCCTGTGTATGTGAGCACGTTGTTGTGTGTCTACTAAAGCGTAAATTAAAGCCCAGTTATTTGGCTTTCCCGAATTTTATAGTTAGTTTCCATGTTACCTTCCTCATATTCCTTAAATATCATTTAACTTTGAGTTTGAACGTGAAATTCAATTGTGAAAATAGGTTAGCAACCAAGTCAACTGTTAGAAGTTACATAAGAAGTTGTAAGTACAGTTGTTACAGTTGTGGGTGCAGTATCAAACTAGCACTAGGGACATACAAAACTCTTACTGCAATTGTTGTAGGCATTTTCAGAATGTCAGTTTTAAACAGCACAGTTCATTGTTTAGAATCTCAAATGTCATTGCCAAAGAGCATATAGCTCAAAAGCTTGTCTGAGGTTTGTCAGAGTCCTTCAGAGTAATAAAGTAGTTTCAAGAGAACCGTGTAAGAAATACAAATACGACTTGAATTACAATGGGAAAGCCTTAATGTGAAATTTAAAACACATTTTTATAATTTATTTAAAAGATTTAAAATTATTTAAAGTGTGCTTTAAGAGTATATTTCCATAAATGCTCTTGTATGTTACTTAAGACATCAAAGACGTTTGCTTTGTTTTTGCACTTACAGAAAATGTGTAAACATACTGATTCTTCAGATGAAGTGTTGTTGGAAAAGAAAGGAGGTGCAGGAATAATAACTTTGAATAGACCCAAGGCTCTCAATGCACTAAATCTTTCTATGATCCAACAAATTTTTCCACAAATAAAGGTTAGTAGCTGTTACGTTATCTGATACCGGTTTTAAAATTCATTCTGACACTTCATAGCATACTGATTTAAATAATTAAATTGTGAGAACACTTGCTAATAAGCTCAGATGTGTAGGATGGAAAGGCACAGACAATTTCAAGCAGGTTAGAAAGAAAAGACATCAAAGAAAAAAGCTGTCAGACAAAAAGTGAAGTTTTAGCATCTGCATAGATAAGACCCCTGTATTACACCAGTACTTAATTAAAGGCAAGCAGCAGTTAGTGTTTACGTGTTTATATTCACAACACCCAGTTGGTCAGTCAGCACACACATATTCCAAGCTGTCCAGAGGTGTTGCCTATTAATTGAGTGCATGTTTTGCTGGGAAGTTGTGTGGCTGAAACTAAAGATAGAAATTATTAGGAAGCAAGTTGCTTTAGTTTCATTCCTTAAAGAAGAGCCTTGGGGAGTTACGGACAATGCTTCTCAAGGTAGTAACATGAAATTTTAAGCATGCAAATAGTATTTTTTTAAATTTAACAATGTTGTTCATCATATGCAGAAAGTCAAACATTAAATACCAGTATTTGTTAGACAGTTACCTTGCTCTTGATATTTTGATAGATGGTTATGTTGCAAACTTACTCATTCTTTGAAGAACATTTAAAGTAATACTTAACCTGTGGTACTGAGTACTGGATTTGTTTTATGCACAAACTTAAAAGGTGGAATAATTTTAAGTATAGCTGCTGGTACACAGAAATACCTTGTCACAGATGCATCTGTGCACAAATTGCCTTAATCCAGTCCTTGACAGGTATTGATTGCAATCATTTTGAAAATACACAACAATTTAAATGCTCTTTTCCTTGCTGCATGTCTTAGATACACAAAACTTCCATTACTTGTCTTGAAACAGTTACTCTATCTTCCCTATTCCCAGCTTTCTCCCCCAGCATTGTGTTCCCATCTGGCTAGGAACCTGCTTTAGGGAGCGCTTCTTTACATCAGAGAACAGGAGCTGTCCTCAGGCATTCTGAAATAGGCAAAGTGGCTCTGCAAATCTCTGCCACTAGGGTTGAATGACAATGGAGTGGCAGTCAGAGACTCCTAAGCAAATGTGTATAGCTCTCAGACCAGTTTAAAAACAATCTTTCTGAAAAAAGTAAAACAAGAATCATAGTATACAGAAAAAGAATATTGAATTAGAATTTTAATCTTATGTGGAAACATTTGCCTCTCTTTAGGCTTGGGAGCAAGATCCTGAAACTTTTGTAATAATCATAAAGGGAACTGGAGGAAAAGCTTTTTGTGCTGGTGGTGACATCAGAGGTAAGGACTATAGTCCCTTAAAACTGTTTTTTGCTGTTTTATATACAATGTTCCAACAGCTCTCTCAAGACAACAGCATCATACAGCATCTGTGCATCAAGGTGTTAGAAGCTGGCACAACTAAACTCACTGTTTTGTGGCAAGCCTCTGTTTACCTGAGTCACGATAAATGAATGAAATCAATCAACACAAAACAGTAACTGGGAAGGATATGTCAAATTTTTGCTTATGAATAACTGGTAATAGCAGCCAATCATTGAGAGGTTTTTTGTCTCTTCCTTCCCCTTCCCAGCATTTCATTAAAGACAGCATATTTACAAGAGATTTGAAGGGTCCTAACAGATAGCTTTGTACTGTTGGATAATTTCTCTGATGTTTGACTCAGAGGTGGCTAGATAAGTAGCTGATTACAGTGATCAACGTATTTGTGATTATTCTCTAACTATGAATAGTAGAAAGTCTCCGAACTGTTTGAATTAGCAGTTGTTTTAAATCCTAGGTAGTCAAGCAGTACAGGTTATTGTTAAATTGTGCCCTACTCTTACTGACTACTCATTTTTAGTATTCAGTGTAATCAGTTTTAAGTGACCGTTCCATATATTGATATGAAATACTACAGACAAGACTGCCAACCACTAGGAGGGGTTCTATAGTGTAGAAAATAGACTGCACTCTCTCAAGAAGCATGCAACAAACTCTCCAGCATTATGGAAGGGACTCAAAATGGATACTTTTTTGTATTTAAATTTGATAAATTTGTTTGCTCAAATAAAATAAAGCAGGATTAAGTTGCTGTTTGGCTGACTGCTGTAGGACAAAAAATTTTATTATGCAATACTAACTTTTGTACTTGTTTTTGTATGTTCTATTAACTTTACAGTTATATTTAGAAATTTTATTTCTCTTAAGCCATCACAGATGCAGGAAAAGTTGGAGATAGACTGGCACAAGATTTCTTCAGAGAAGAATATACCCTGAACAATGCCATTGGTATGTTTAATAGCAAATTCTAAAACTGTATCATTTTCGTAACAATGACTTTAAATATAAATTTATTTACATTGCTTGTCTATAAAATATAGATAATAGAATTAATAAGTTTACTGTGTTAAAGAATATTAAATGATATTAATTCTTATTCTTTTGGATGAAAATCAAGGGTTGAATGTTACAGTCAGAAAAAACTTCTTAGAATGTATTTCAGTTGAATAAAGTTCGCATTTTTAAACATTGATCCAGTATTAGTCCCTGCAGGAGAAGAGGTGAAAATGTTGCATAATAACTTAAGTTATCAGAAGAGTATAAAGTAATACTTACTAGAATTAACATTTTTAAGTACCTTCCTGTCTCCAGCAAAGAAAATATTTAAGGTGTCATGGAAAAACCTTAATATTGCTATGACAAACAGCTCAAGAGTATATACCTCAAGGTGCCTTTTTTTTTTTTTGTAATTGATTAGGGTATATTACACCTATAATGCAATATAATTACAAAACCTAGATTTTAGGTAAATCTGGTATAATCATATTCCTTTAGGAATGAGATTTCTTCTAAAAAGAAATATTTTTATATTGTGTTTTACAACTTTAAAATACACAGAGGAGCTGTTTTCACTGCATTAGTAGACATACTTCTGTAGAAATTTAGTTCAAAGTCTAACATTGAAAGTCCGTGTTCTAGCTTACATGTTGATGCAAGAAGAGTTAAAAATTCAGTTCTCATATTTTCTAACAACTTGAAGGACTGAAGTGCCTTGTAAAATAGTCTTTTTTTTAAAACAATAATCTATAGTTGCAACAGAAAACAGCATTTGCAGCAAATACCTCTATCAACTTTATGTCTGACCTGAAAACAACAAATATGAAGCAGCAATTTCATTCTCAGAATGCTTCCGAATTTTTCTGTAAACATTAATTGACAGCATCAGATCTTTAGTTTCGTAATTCCAATAAGCTCCACCAGATAAAGCTGACGGATAAGACTGTAGTGCTTTAGGGTATCATCTTGACCTGTGCCACACAAGGGTAACACGCAGCGGACTTGGCAAGACAGAACACGTTCATATTGTAGTAGGTCGTAGTCACATTTTGGCTTAAATCTACTAATGAATCTGTCTTTGTACTGATGCACTGCTACACACGCTGCTCTTACTCCAAGCTGTGAGATAGGGTGAAAGGGGAACTGTTGTGTCCGATTAGTTATGAAATTATTTGTAATAGCCAGATATGGCTGGATTATCAGATGCTCGCATAGCAAGCCCTCTGATATTTCATGTTCTCTTACAACACTAGGAATGTAGTAAGCCACTCACTGGTATTCCCTTCACCTGCTTAATAATTAAATGAAGGAGCTTAATTGTAAGTTGGTGTTTTATTTTTTAAATTGCTATTTATTTTCATAGAATCATAGAATATCCTGAGTTGGAAGGGACCCTTAAGGATCATCAAGTCCAACTCTTGACACCGCACAGGTCTATCCAAAAGTTCAAACCATGTGACTAAGTGCACAGTCCAATCTCTTCTTAAATTCAGTCAGGCTCGGTGCAGTGACCACTTCCCTGGGGAGCCTGTTCCAGTGTGCAACCACCCTCTCTGTGAAGAATCCCCTCCTGATGTCAAGCCTAAATTTCCCCTGCCTTAGCTTAACCCTGTTCCCACGGGTCCCACGGGTCCTTTTTTTTGTTGCTCTTGCAGAAGTAAGACACGAGGAAGTTGTCATGTACATGGTTAGTCATTCGTTTGAAAAATTACAATTTTTTGCATTTCTTGTAGGCACTTGCAAGAAGCCTTATGTGGCACTTATCGATGGCATTACAATGGGAGGGGTAAGTACCTTGGTGTGGTATCTAACATAATTTGTTTTAAAGTTAGGTGACATGGTGTACTTGAGTTGCGTGAAGCGTGTACACAGTGTGTCAAACATTTAAGTTTAAGAACAAACATTTAAATCCAAACATTTTGTATTTAGCCTCAGACTACTTTGCTGTTCTTCTGCTGGTCTTTGATAGCTAGTGCAGCTGCTTCCTCTGAGGATCTGCCAATAGGCTTGAGAAAAGAGCACAATCTTGTCACTGTAGCAAACACCACCCAAAGGTTTTCAGAACACTTAAGTGTGAGTTTGTGGATTATACAAGAGTGGAGAATAACTTTCCACTTGACATTTATTAGAAAATAGAACTACATAAAAATATATGCAAAAGGCAAGTCTTTGAAAAAAAAAATGGAAAAAAATCTCATTCAAAGCTATATTTAACAGATGTTCATAACAAGAGTTCTGCATTTTCCCATGAACTGATTGGGAAATTCATTTGCAGACTCACCTCTGCACTACTCCCAGATCATAAGGTACAGGATCCTGATACCCTTCTCCAAGGTCACATCTTATTTCTAAAGCATACAAATGGAGGAGACTCCGTCACATTGCGAGTTATAGTCGGTGCTAATAGTTGTTTTAGCAAACATTGGCTCTAAATACTGTGAGTAGGTAGTGAAAGGCAGTACCATGCTTTTCTACATGTTGAAATGCTGTTCACTTCAGTTTGACATCTGTTGGAGATATGTGCATCAAAGTAGGGAACAGAGTACAATAATCTTGAGTTATTTTGAACAATGAGTTTGACAGTGATGTCTGTCTGCCATATTGTCACTTAGATTTATGGGTGATGACAAGTATTCCTGGACTGCTAATTACAACTTCTTCAATACAGTTCTTGACAGATAGTTTTTTCTTGCTGCTGAAAGTGAAGATTTAAAGGATTTCTATTATGGAGTGTCAATAGTTATGCTGGAAAGCTGCTTCAACGTGTATGCTGCCAGTTCATTAAGCCAGTGGAGTTTTTTTTAACATCTGTCTGCTAATGATATGAAGTTGATGGTGTTTATTGCCCAACTTATGCAGCTGGAATATAAGAGAATATTCCTTCCTAGAAGGAAGCTAGTTTCTTTCATCTGTTTTACAGAGGCCTATATGGTTTTCTTTAACAAAGACATTTAAAACATGATGTAGATCTTAAGATGTTATGCAGCTACTCAGCAGCTAAGGGGACCTTTCACTGCAGAACCTGATGACTAGAAATGTATGTTACCTTGCTCAGAAAGAGAAAATAGAAAAAGAAAGAGAAGATCTGGCCTACTTGTCCAGATACATCACCTCCAGGGTTTCATTTCTGTTTGTTTTGGTTTTGCTTTTGCTTTTTGAGAGCTACTCTTAAAGCATTTTTGTTCTCCCCCTGAATTTGTTTTACACTTTTCTACACTGCAGCTTCTGTTCTACTGCATTCCTTTTCAGTGTTTTAAGGAATAATCTCATCAGGTGTTTGCTTTAGGCAAAGTTTAACACACGTAGAGGCATGAGCATGGAAGACCTCAAAAGCTTTGCATAAAGCACTTCTGTCTTGCACTTCTCTAAAGCATTATTTTTGTATAACAGCCTAAAACACTATTTCACAAGAGGCATTTTGCCTTTTCTTGCATTGGGCTTTCTGAAATTAAAAAAAAAAAATAAGATGGAACAAGCATATCATTCCAAAGCCTGAATATATTCACTTCATATCTATTAAAGCATACAGGGTTCTGTTGCCCGCTCTTTGGCTGGATCTGAGAGCCAGGATTTTATTTCTTGTGCATTATAGTTGAAACTTTGTGGTACCACCTCAAGATCCCACACTGAAGTCGTGGTTGTCTTTCATGTCAGTGTGATAAAAACATACAATTTTGGTGGAAAAAGTATGCAGTCTAAGGTAGGGGAAGAAGCAGTTAGGTCTCAGTTTATGTTCTGCTTTTAAACTTTCACATAACCTTGAATGCTTTTTATTTTGCAGTGTCAGTAGAGCTGCAGTTTACTCTGAGATAGTGTCCTTCCTACAGGAATGCATGTTTTTATCAACACACTTTTCTCCTTGCAGTACATAGACGTATCTACTGATGGTTTAACAAAGGAGGTCAGCAGCAGTCTCTTTCAATGCCTATCAATTTTTGTGTATGTGCTCTGTGATGGTTTTGAGCTGCATTCCTTTTAGCTACCTCTGCAAGATTAGCGTTGATTTGTCTAAATGGACCAATGTTCAAACAGAAAAGGTGTGCTGGCTTCCTTCTTTTTCCACCTTCTTCCATCACTCTTGTCAGCAATGGGAGCCCCCATCACTCCTGACCTTAACCAAGCAAAGCTTGCAGCAGCTCTTTTCGATTGTGGTTAAAATAGGTGCACTGCAGTAAGATTTTTAGATTAAAACCTCTAGAACAAACCTGGTCGTGTTCATCCTGTTATCTTGTTTTGCATGGAAGTTCTCTATCCTACTAGGATTATTCATTATATTATATTACTAGGATTATTCATTGGAACTGCATTCGTACAAAGGAGTTATTCTATACGTGGCAATTAGATGATTTGTTTTAGATCTCTGGTGTTTGAGTAATACATGGTTTTGACACAATAAAGTTATATTTAATCTATTTCATATGCTCAAAATCTGGTGTAGTCCCTGCAAGTGAGAGCTAGGAGCCTTTGTCACTTATGAACCATAGTAACTGCCCTTAGAAACAAGGAAACACAACAAACCAGGTTCAGGTCTTTAGCTTTAAAAACAAGTGGTTTAAGCTTGGGCTTAAAGATCACGAGACCCCTCTTAAATGCTTCAGTTTCACTCTACACCACTTAGCTATGAATAAAAATGCAACCATGTCAATTTCAGCCACTCCCAGAAATGCAGGTATGTTTGTAGCACCATGCATATTGAGTGCAACGTTGTTCTAATTTAAAATTGGTTAAAAAAATCCAACAGTGTATTAAAAACTCAATTATTACGTGCTCAGGTAATAGAATTAGCTATTGATTCACAAATCTTAGATTTGTGATAAACTTGGAATTGTATTCCAGAAAATGAACTGGTTCCACTTCAGTGTTGTTCTTTAGGTTCTGGCAGGTGATGCTCTGAAGAGTTTAATTAGCCAACAGAGGGGGCTGTGGGGCTTGTTCTCTGTACCTTTTTGTATATACTCTAGTTCACCACAAATTGGAATGCCATACAAGTCTGTCCTTTAATCTTTTTGTAATTATTCAGCTTCAGGGCAGTAGGTTTAAGTGACAAGAACATCTAATGAAGCAAAAGTGATGGCATTTTATGAGAAAAAAAATAGTGAAATAAATTTTAAATTCCACATTTTACATTCCATGTGTCAGTCAAGGGAAGGGATTGTCCCGCTCTGCTCTGCGCTGCTGCGGCCTCACCTCAAGCATTGTGTGCAGTTCTGGGCACCACAGCACAAAAAGGACATTAAACTGTTGGAGAGTGCCCAAAGGAGGTCTATGAAAGATGGTGAAGGGCCTAGAGGAGAAGATGTATGAGGAGCATCTGAGGTCACTGGGCCTGTTCAGTCTGGAAAAGAGGAGGCTGAGGGGAGACCTCATCACAGTCTACAGCTGCCTCATGAGGGGGAGTGGAGTGACCTATTCTCCATAATCACTAGTGATAGGACCCGCGGGAACAGTGTTAAGCTGAGGCAGGGGAAGTTTAGGCTGGACATCAGGAAGAGGTTCTTCACTGAGAGGGTGGTCACACACTGGAACAGGCTCCCCAGGGAAGCAGTCACTGCACCAAGCCTGTGTGAATTTAAGAAGCATTTGGACTGTGCACTTAGTCACATGGTCTAAACTTTTGTGTAGACCTGTGTGGTGCCAGGAGTTGAACTTGATGATCCTCATGGGTCCCTTCCAATTCAGGATATTCTATGATTTGCTGTTAAAGGGTGTGTCCTATTGAAAGGGACACAGGCATACACTCTCATGTTGCTAAAAAACAATATTTAAATTATTATAGTTGACTTCTGTCCATAGATCTTTATTTTGTTGAAAATTAAATACCTGGACGACAGACAAGAAATGTAGAATATTTAACAAACTTTTTTTTGTTAAAAAAAAAAAAAAACCAACCCTGCTTTATAAGCTCAGTCAAAAATCCATGTTTTGAAACAGGGTTTTGTTGCAAACTAGTTTAGTGTTGGATACTCTTTTGCACAGACTAACCCTCAGAAAGATTAAATGTATTATAGTGATTTTGAGTGGTAGCTTTGAGATGATTGGACTTAGAATTTAAGGGGAATATTTGATAGCAAATACAAAATATGGGGCATAGATCTAGGAAGTTAGTAAACACATGGCCTTGTGTTAATGAATGAAAGTTTTAGTTTCTTGGACATCAACTATTTTGTATGTATTTGCATCCAAAGTATACCTAAGAAAAGTCTTTAAGTATATAGGTATTTAATAAGATTGACTTTAGAACAATGTTACTAATGAACGCAAAGAGCTTAAATTCATGCTAAGCATACTGTTGAAAGAATATACATTGTCTTGCAAGATTTCTTTAGAAAGCAAGCATTCATTGAAGGAAGTTGAGCAAGTAGTTGTGGTGTTAATAATGAAATCACTATTGTTTTGTCTGTATAGAACTGAGTTACTATAATACAATGACTACTAAAGTGACGTATGTGCTTCACCCTTAGAACTCACTGGGCTAACTTTATCTAAACCATACTTAAAAAATTAGTGGCATGCTGTCAAAGCCACATTGTTTTCAGGAGCCAGAGAACATTGCCATTAGCTTAGGGAGAAATCTGAGAAGTCACATAGAAAGTACTGTCTTCCTTAATAACGTATTCTAGCACATACATGATTAGAAACTACCTGAGCTAGGCTTTATTTCAGAACCACAGAGTTAATAATCACCAGTAATCACAGTTACCTCAGTGTTCACCCAGTATTTTTGATGTTAATTAGTCTTTGTCTTCAGAAAGGCCTGTGGCAGTTTCACAGCTGAATTGCGTGCTTTGTGAAAAGCAATTTGCTGCTGTTACAGACCTATCACTCAATATTATTGAATACTTAGCTGCTTAATTGTTTATAAGGCCCAAATAGGTCCTAAAATTTTAATGTTAATTTTTAATATTTTTAGCAAGTAAAGTCTGTTGCTTAAACATGGGCATTTTTTGTTCTGAACAGTTAAATTCAGTGTTTAAACCTTTAGTCTGACCTGTTACATGGTATATTTGCTAATCTTACAGATTTAAGGGTTACATGATTATGTTATACTTCTTACTGTAACAATTAATGCTTTGAGTTTTGGCTTGAGAAAACATCTCCCTCCATCTCCCGTTGGAGAAGTAGACTTAAGCTTAATACGGTAACACACGACTCTTTCAATGTAGAAATGGTGGCGTTTGACAGCATGGCCAGCTCTCTTAAACCCTTCCTTACAGCCCCATTCTTGGAGTTATTCTGACAATCTTATTTTCTAATCTTTATGTTTAGAGAGAGGAATAGGAAGTTGGAATTTGAATATAGTTTGCAACTTTGAGAAACAGAGGTCACCCAACCTTGTTTCCACGGCCCTGCTCCCTCAGCTTTGAGGCCTAGTTTGTGACAGGGATAGCAGTATGAAGAGCTGACTGCTTTGTTCTCTCCTCAGTAGAAAAAGACCTCAGGTATATTTATTGCTGTTATGAGAAGACTCATTGATTGGCTCTTTGGATTCACAAGTGGCTTTCCATTAGTTTTGTTAACACACACATCAGCACCGTTTTTTTAAGCAAGGGCTTTGAAAGTGAGAGTCTACATCTAATGCACTTTGTTAAAGTATCTTCAAGGTGGCTATTACACAGCTTAAAGTACTGTTTGATCCTGCCTTAGTCACTCAGGTAGTAATGACACATACATTGAGATGTAGATTACAGAAGTACAGAGCTGAGAGGATCCTTAAGATTATTCTTTTAGGCTTTGAAGTAGTGTTAAATATAGAGCGATGAGGGCTTAGGAGATTTTCACCTAATGTGTTCAGAACTTTCTAACATCAGGAATTCAGATTTTCTAGACATGCTAACTTACTACTTAATTATTCTTTCTTGATTTCCCTAGTGTCTAATTAAAGACTTCAGTGTATGTAGTCAATATATTCCTTAATCACAGCTCTCTAATACATTTTGAGATACTTTCCTTTCACCCAGCCATCTCACTTTAACTGGGAAAAGACTAGTTCTTTAGTCTTTACTATAGATTAATTCCCTTTGTTTCCTTGCAACCCTCTGAAATCTCTCCAATTTGTGTACTTTACAGTTCATTACCAAAAATGAGACTGTGTTTCAGTTGGGGAATTCATTAGCACCAAGTAGAGCAGAATAATTATCCCCTGTATATGATAGAAACACTCTATCACGAGTAGCTCAGGCAAACCAAAGCCTCCCCAAATATCAGATGCTCAGAAGCCACCACATCTACATACTCTTAAAGCCATTATTCTTACCTCTTTCTGCTTGTGGAATGTAAACTGCTGTCACGGTGTATTTCCTTGTCACCTTTTACCAGTATTCAGTTCTTCCTTGAACAGAACTCGTACATCAGCATCAATCTCATCAAGCTATGCTTTTCCTGAAAGGCTATTTTAAAAAAAAAAAAAAAAAAAAAAAAAAAAAAAAAAAGCACTTACTTCCTCTTTGAATAAACCTGAGTGCTGTGTCACCTGGCATTGCCTTTTATAGCTCCACCACATCAAGCTGGTTAGGCTTCCCAGATGTGTTCAATCTAGGCTAAGTGGGTACAATTCCACCCTTTAGTGCCTGCTGTAGCATAGCGTCTGAAGTAAATTCTTTTTGCAGCAGCATTTTGTTACCGTTTCTGTTAAGTTCCTAGTTGGTTTCAAGTCTGGAAAGGCATTTGTTCTATAAAAAGCATACTTGCAACCTTGCATTTGATTTTACTTTTGCAAATGTAGTTGATTTCATTTAATTAAAATCTGTCTGATCTTGTTCCACCATTTCTCTGAAGTGAGATGGTTTTGAATTCTGATCCTGCCCTTCAAAGTAATAATACCTTCCCAAAATGTAATTTGGAAATTATATCTATACTTATATTAAAAAAAAAAAAATCAAACAACAAACAAAACCTTGTTATTTCCTCATCCAAGCAGCTAATGAAAAATATCAAATAAAACTTTATTAGTGATCGGCTTCTGTATGACCTCAGTAGAGGTGCCGTATCAGTTTGACTGCAAATTGCTGATATCTTAAAACACTTCCAGGTAATTGTGCTCTTCATTTAATAGTGATATCATCTAGGCTATGTTTTCTTAGCATCATAAACTTTGCAGCTCAGAATATGAATTTTTTTCATAATGCTGCTTACTGAGTGCTAACGTCAATTTAATGTAAGCCCCAGGGCTATTTAGAGGTTCCAGAGAATCAGATGCAAGCAAATCCCTGAACCTACTCTGCAATTTGGAAAAATTCCTACTGTTGCATATCGGACCATTCTTCCGAGCTACAGATTCAAAATTACCACAGCCTTTTACGTTGTAGTAGAAAGTGTGAGCCGAGTGCTCATATTTAACTTTGTACGTGTGTGGCAGTGCCACTTGATTTTCAGCAAAAGATTCTTAGGACCTGACACATAGGTCCTTAAGACAGAAATTTGCTTAGGTGAAGTTTGCATCTTTGCTCCATAATTATTCACTGTTGCATTGAGTCCACTTGTCTTCATGAGGACTTAAGAAGGTTTTGATGTGGGGGAACGATAACGTTTTAATGCTCTTCCAGAAAAAGTGGAATACTTCTCTTTTAGGCTTTTACTTTGCTTTAAGCAATAAAAGATTTTCAAAACTTTGAATAAATAACTTTCTGGAGGGAGTTTGCAGTGTTTTATTTCAACTCAAGCCTAGCATTTTGGTGAAACTTTACCTTACAACATTCTGAAAAGCTAGAGCCCTTCACACTATTAAAATATTTGCAGTCAGTTTTGTTTTAATTTATGCCTTAGAATCTGCCTAGAATATTGACATACTAAACCTGGATAAGCTGCTTTCCTATTCTCCTTTTTTTTTTTTTCTCTCTGGCTGCCCTAGAAACTCGTGCTTGTGCACCATACAGAAACTTCTTGTCCATTTGTTGTCTATGCTTCAAAGCTGAAGGAAGCTTTCCTTGTGAAACAGAATAGAGATTTTGGAAGTAGTTATCTGTTGTACTTGGAAATAAACCTTCGTAAGATTGACTTGTGTACCTCTTAGCTTTTGTAATGCAGGATGTTGAAAACAATGCTGAAGCAATACTAAAACAGGATGGACTCTTGGCTGATACTACGCTGTATTGACCATCTGGCATGTGGGTCTGCCTGCTAAGCTCCTGCGCTTGATCCCAGGGACAAATGGCACGCTTCATGCTGTAGCTCATCGGACTATAATATCAGCAGTTTTTGACATCAGTAAAAAAAAAAAAACTACTGAATGTTCAACGATTTGCACGTGATGTTATTCCCCAGGGGGCTAATCATAAAGCACTGTCTTGAAAACAAGTATTTTAAATTATGGGTTTGAAAACAGTAGTGGTACAGAAAGTAAAGCTCCAGTCCCTCTTTCAAATCTACAGCGAGTGACTTCTTTAATGCACCATATGAACAGGAACGGATACCACTATTTTACACATAGAAGGAGATGGCAGACTTCCTTAACACATATGCTGGCATTACACAGTTGTACTGCACTTAATATTTTTGAATCACAGGACAAATGTTTTTTGCACTTCTGTGCAGTGTAATGAGGTAGAGATGACTTCATAGAGTAGATATCACTTGTCTACTCTGACTAAATTTGAGGTTCTAAGCTGTACTTTCTGTATTTTTTATTTTTATTTATTTATTTGTGAAACCTGTGTATGTTTATAGGAGGTTTTCTTTATGGCTTCATGGAAATCTTTTGCACCCTTGCACTGTTTCGTGTCATTGCAGATATTTTGCATGCTTCTGCACGGATTCATTCTTACCATTTAACACCACAGTCTTTCTTGTTGGAAGTTCTATTATTTTTCTTTAATTTTGGGCCTTCATTTAGAGTCTCACATTGAGAATATCCTCATCTCATTATTTCCCTTTCCTTCCAAGGAAAGACCAAGGACAAAAGTTATAGACCAAGGACAAAAGTTCTGAAGAGAATTATCTTTGCCTGCTTCTCCATCCCCTGTTAATTTTTCTTGTTTCCCAAAAGACTGTGAATGCTTATTTTCTCCGTGAGTTAGTTTTAATGTCTGTTTTATCCTATTTTTTAAGCATTTTTTACCTAAGAAATGGAACATCATGACAAAATTCCCTTAGTTTGCATATATCACCCCAAATAACTATGCTCCTGTTTTTTAAAAAAATATTTCACTTGCCCATCTTTAAGAACAAAAAGTGTTTTCTTCAGTTTGAACAGAAAACCTAAAAGCTTAGTTGTGTGTTGATGCATCTTGCTGAAGTGGGTCCCGTCTCTTTCCTGCCTTCCCTGCAGATGTTAGGATGTGGCTAGTCCAAATCTTTGTATTTCTTGCAGTAGCTACATTTTTAGGTGTTGCAGAGGAACAACACTTCTCTTCAAGAATTTTAGAAACAATTAAAAAGAACTAGTTGATAAATAAGTCACAGTAAGATAGAATAGTGAAAAAGCAAGGTCTACCTCCTTACTGTGAAGGCATGCATTTGACTGTCACTGCTGATTCTGCATGAATTTTGGCTGGTAGTAGAAATATCAAAACAGGGATTTTCAAAATTGAATCTGAATTTTGTTTATAAAAGACAGTCGTTGTAGCAGTGCTGGTGTGATTTTTTTCAAGTTTCACTGTTAGAAGAAATTGACCTAAATGATTACTATTAATGTAGTTGAGCAAATTTGTTTAAATAATCAGAAGTCAGGAGAACAAGTTACACTTCTAGGTCATCACACAAGATATTAATACATTAAGGGGAAGATTTTAGTATTATATTTGAATGTGTGGTGAAGATAGAAGTAAACTTTAGGAAACACACAACTGGAATGAATTCTGCCACTGCTTTGTGCCATGAAGCATCAGAGTATTCACCAAATACTGCTTGTCATCCATAGCACAAACTTTGTTACAGGTTTGGCATGAAGCTTTAAGGAAAACACTTCAGACTGAAACATCAGATATTATTACAGGTAATACTATCCAGACGGTTGTTCTTCTCTATGCCTGTAGAAATTTGGAATGGGATGCTCTAGCACATAATCAGTATGTGGAAATTAATATTTTATATTTAAATTGTATATTAAATTAATATTTTATATTTTAAAATAGCACACTAAATGATTGAAAAGACCACCAAAAGCACTTTTTAAATGATTTTTTAGGATATTTGTATAAAGTTGATTTATATGTCATCAACTAAAGAATGTGATATTCTTAGTCCAGATCTATTGTAAAATACTGCTCTGGTTCAATAAATAATCTTGCCTGCTAGTATCTACTGATAAAAACAGATTATACTCTTTGGAGTGGTCCATTACATTAATGATGAACAAAGATTAATTTTGATTCAGTTTCAGATTTGCAGTGTCTGGATGCAGGGGATAATGCTCTTAACATCAATGATTTTTGATCTAACATAGCTATAAGCCTCTGGTGCTCCCTCAATCAATTTCACTTGTTTACTTTGCCATCTAATGCTTTTGTGAACGTATCAGCAGACAAAAAAAATCACTGCACGTTGTCTTTTTTACACATCTGTGTTCAGATATATTTGCCCTTTGTTATATTATGCCCAGTTTGTCTTGATTGCCGCATTTCTTTTGTGGTTTTGGCCCTACCAGGAACTGCATTCTCATTTAGTTTAAAATGTCTAATCATTGCATTTGAACTATTACCAACGGGACTTTCACTGCAGATGGTATTGATATTAGTATTATCATGAAATTGTTGGCTTGTACAGCTAAAAAAAAATCTTTATCAGCCTACTGAAGATGAGCTCCTTTTCTGTTGGTATGTCTTTTATTCTGTCCTTAAGCTTTCCTAGGCAGTGACTCCTTTGCAGTGATAGTAAACGGTCAAATACGGTTTATGGTTTTGCTGTGAGACTGATCTACTTTTCTGTGTGTGAACAGATGTTTATTCAGTTAGTAACTCCAGTGCTTAAAGCTGCAGGTGAACATGAGCATCATTTTTTTTGTTGCACATCGTTCAAGAAGGGCATTTTTTTGCCCTTCTTTTATTTATTTTGCACTGTGTGGTTTTCTGTTGCAGTGGCCCTCAATTTCTATTAACTTTCTTAGATATGTAGAGTTCTCTGAATGGCTTATGTGGGTCATTTTCAATTTAAGATAATACAGCATACTTTTGAGATTTATAGCAGCTGTATTCCATTGCTCGATTTATATAGTAATCTCCATTTTGTTTTTCATTAGAAAGTACTTTAATAAGCACGTTAAATAGAAATATTCATCATGAAAAATATGGAAATAATGATAAATTTTCCATACACAGTCATATAATGACATTTGAAATACTGCACTGAGTTTGAAATCGTGTATGGGAAGTAAAATTGAAATACTCTACTGGCTTTTTCAGAAGCTTGTTGATGAATTTGAACAGAACTAAGAGATCTGCAAATAATATTTCATACCTTCATAAGGTGTGCTCTAATAGTAAAGTTGTAACACACTACATTTATTAAGATTAGTATTTTAATAGCTGTGCAGTAGTAAATCTATGATTTGTAACCAAACACCATTATCGCCAATCTGTCTGCAGTAATACATTTTCAGACCACCATTTCTGCTATTATATATGTTTTTGATTAACTGATATAAAAAAACTTACAGAAAGATTGTTTAAATTGGCTGGTTGTAACTAAGCACCTTAACTTACGGTCTCATTTTTAAGATATTAAGATAAATGATCTGGATTAAAAACCAAGCCTGAGTCACCAGAGAAATAGAATAATAGAATCATTTAGGTTGAAGAAGACCACTAAGATCATGAAGTCAAACCACTCACCCAACACTTCCAAGTCCACCACTAAACCATGTCCCTAAGCACCACATCTCTTCAATAGGCAAGGTGGTGACTCTGCTGCCTCCCTAGGCATCCTGCTCCGATGCCTAACCACTCTGTTCACGAATAAATTCTTCTGATGTCCACTCTAAACTGCCCCTGGTGCAGCTTGAGGCCATTTCTCTTGTCCTATCACTTGCCCCCTGGTAAAGGGAACTGGCACCCACCTCGCTGCAGCCTCCTTTCAGGCTGGTGAATTACTGAAAGCAGCATGGAAGCGCTTCCACCAGCTCCTTCAGCACCCGTGGGTGGATCCCACTGGCCCCGTGGCTCTGTGGGTGTTCAGGTGGTGTGGTGTAGTATGTTGCTAACCCTTTCCCCCAGATTATAAGGGCTTCATTCTGCTCCCTGCCTCTGTTTTCCAGCTCAGCGTGCTGGGTACTCTGAGGTGAATTGGTTTTACCAATAAAGACTGAGGCAAAGAAGGCATTAAATACCTCAGACTTTTCCTCATCTCTTGTCAATATGTTTCCCCCCACACTCCGTAAGGGATGGATATTCTTCTCTGTCCTTCTTTTCTTGTTCATGTACTTATAAAAACTTTAATTGTCTTTTACTGTAGTGGCTAAATGTATCTTGGGAAAGTCTGGAGCAAGAAATTAGCTTTAGTACATATTTGAAGATCATGACAGGGAGGTCTCTTACGGTGCAGGGTATAGCACATCTTAATGAAGACATAACAGCATTTAGGCTTGTACGTGGAAATGCTGGGGCCATTTAAGGTGAACACAGCCCAACTGCAGGTATTTTAATAGTGTGAAGGGCCTCCTAGATGGGACTCTAGCAGTGTAAGGTTCTGGTTTAAAATTAAAATATGTCCAGAAATGGAGGAGGAATGCATTTAGACTTCTGATTGGAAGAGTTTGTTCTTTACATGGGATACTTTTAAATTAATACACATCTCTCCTCTGGATTAGATGGAGAAGGTTAAACACATAGAGTGAAAGTTATTAAAATAACCATTTGGGAAGCTGCAAATAAACACATGAAAGCATATGATCAGCAGTTTAATAAATTACTGGAGTTTGTACCCTCAGAGTGTTAACTCATTTTTCTCTCCCGGTTTTATCTTAATGTTGGATCATTTCAAAATGATCTTCAAGTAAATAAGGATGTATTTGTGCCTTTTTTTTACAACAACAACTAAAAAGAAAATATAATTTTAGTCTTTTAAATATGTATCTAAATTAAGCTCTTATCTATACCATAAAACTTGAAGGCTATCTAGAAAACAAATCCAATTATGGCTAAGGCACTTGAGAAACTGAGATCTGATTTAATTCTTTCAAAAGAAAATTACTTCTTTCAACTTTTTATGAGGAAAACTCTACAGATATTTTTACCACTATAAAAAGAACAAACTTGGAAGAGAAGCAGTCTTCGTGGAGTTCACTTTCCATTCTTTACTACTGAGTACTCAAGTTGAAAATTTGAATCTTTTTTCTTGTACAAACTACTGATTACCTATAAAATAAGCCAGGAAAACGTTTTATGAGAAACGATATTTTTATTCTTAGACACAGCATTACAAAAACAACAACAACCAAAACTGTTAAGAATTAGAAAAAGCAAAATGGACTTGCTTTATTTTATTTCAATTTATTGTTATAAAGAAATTGTCATTACTGCTGAACATGCATAAAAATAGCACAAGTATTATGCTTTCTCTTGCTATAAGAAAGGCTTTGCTCAATGCAATGAAAATATGCTGGTGTGATACAATAAAATGTTGAAAGTGACGAAGTCACATTTCTACTTCCTTTAAGAATTCTAGACCTTTTTAATGAATAAGTGAAGCTTTAAGTGAAGCTGCTGCCTGTGCTGCTGCTCAGATGAGATAGATCTACAGCAGTCAAGTGCAAGAGCTGAGGGACAGATAAGGGATGAGATGTGGATTGTACCCTATGCAAATAAGATTCAGGTTTTGCTCAAAAGCCGTTTGCCTCCATGAAACAGCAGTTCCCTGTATGTATAAATTTGGCTTAGGCTCTGCATATAAAATCAAATACAATAGCCAGAAATGTTAAGTGTCCATTTCTCAGGAAATTAGACTGGAATCTTAAAAGCTTCATAAATTTATATTAAAAACTGAGAATGGCAGATACTCATTTTACAGAAAAATAAAAAAAAACTTTAAGATGTTTTCAGATTTAATCATGCATCACCCTAATGGAATAAGTGGTGACAATTAATTTCTTGCTGGACAGAAATGTGCAAGGGGCCAGGAAAGAATGCATAAGAATGGTGCGAAGAAATTGATGTCATTTTTATTAGCTTGAGATAACTTTTTAAAATTTTAATGTAAAATCCACCCAAAGATCCCTGTAGATAAGTGAATCGAAAAGATGTTCTGCTGTCTTCTTAAAAGCCTATTGAACATGCAATGCTGGTCCAAGCAGGTATCACCCAACTAATCCCACTGTTTTTGTTGGGAAGCCTGAAATATTATGAAGATGTTTGTGAAGACAACCTAGGTTGCCATTTTTCTAATATCTAAACAAGTAGAAACGTTACTTAAAAATTGATTACATCTTCATTATACTTTGACTTCTTTTAAGCAGTGATACCAGTTTTAATATAAAAATGGGTTGGATAGGAGGATAACAGTGAGGAAAGGAAGTAAGCTGAAACAAAGGGAGAGAAAATGTTTGTATAATGACACTTGTGAAATATTCAATAGAGGGTACTTGTCTTCAGCTAGGATCTACAGATTTGTATTGGTATGTATTATGTAGATAAGCTTTGAGAAGTGAGGATCCCTTACCCATTTGTTGTGGTTGTGCCGAGTTACCCCAATATTTGGTGGAAGTGACCTAAAAGTAGTAATTTTGTCAGATAACCATTTCTCTTTAAATACGTCTGTTTGCCTATTGAACACTTCTCTGATTATTATTATTTTTTTTTTTTGGTGAAAGGAAAATACATCTTTTTCTTGGGCCTTGCTGCTGCTCAGTGCCCAAATCAGAAAATACTATAGGCAAACCCAAGAGCTTTACAGGCTTGAAGAAAATAACTCATCAGAAAAGTCTGCTAGAGAAGTTATAATATAACATTAGCAAAAGAATATCAACTTGCTTAGTAGTCTAATGGAGAAAAATGGGGTTACTTGTTTCTGTTGTTGCTGTCACTCATGGGCTATTTGGAGTTAATCTCCGTAGGAGTCAGCAATCTTTTAGAGCATGGAAAGCTGTTTCAGTCAAATCGTAAAGCTGAAAAATGCTTTATAGGTCTTTGAACCATAAAAAGGCCATTTAATATTTTGTTGAGATGTGCATGGTAAATGTAACATTAAATTGTAGAGCAAAACAGGAAGTGTGTTGCATAGGATGACGGTTCTAATTATTTTCACTGGTAATTTTATAACCGCTTCCTTTGTTTGTGCTCCATACGTAGGGAGTTGGCCTTTCAGTCCATGGACATTTCCGAGTTGCTACAGAAAAGACTCTGTTTGCAATGCCAGAAACAGCAATAGGTAAGTAGATTTTAACAGATTATCATATGTTAATATGGTTCAAGTTTCACTGCTCATGTAAATGGGGTGAGATACAGTTGACTGAAAGCGATAGCAATAATGTAAGAGTTTTAAAAAGGAACTGGAAATGACCATATATTGAAAGTATTTTCTATTAAATTAATGAAAACTTGTCTCTGAATTATGGAAGGTTGATCATTGAGGTTCTTAAAACAGGCTAGACTGACACAAAAACTATCAGGATACGATGCGTTAAAAATGGAAGTACATGTGAGGAACTAAGTCTTTGCTACAGGCAGAAGCAGATGAAGTCAGAAGATCCCAGTGCAAATGTGCTAACCATTTTACATTTGGAACTCAGCGTGGAGACAAACTACATGATCTGCAATGTTCAAGAGAAATCCTAGCTTTTTAAGTGATTTAGTAATGCAGGTCAATTATAGTTGCGTACAGATTGTGCACAAGATCACTTTTTTTAATAGCAACACATACCTTGTGTTTTCTGATGTTTGATCCTACAACCTATGTCAACTCTGAGATGTACAACAGAAAATGTTATGACCCTGAGCTACATAAAGAGGGTGGTATGCCTCAAGAAAAGTCAGATTACAATGAACCTTCTTAGGAAATCATTCACGTTTCCCTTGAAGACAATACCGGTATCCATACGGAATGTATTACTGTCTGACTTCTGGATTCCCTTAATGCTTTCTCTATGTCTAATTCCCACCTCCTGCTTACCAACAACGTTTACGAAGATTGCTTAAACCCTATTACCTATCCTGCATTTCTGTCCTCCAGAGTTTCTAAGTTTTTATATCATTCGGAGGTAAGGAACTGAGGGATGATTGCAAATGTTCTTATCTTTATGTCCTCAAATAGAAGAATGCGGCTGGTCTGTAAAATATGGCCCTGTTGAACACGTTTGTTCAGAATAGAGAACCTTATCTGGTGCTTAAATAGTTTAAATAGCACCAGGTATGGGGCTTTTAAGTTCAGCCTTAGTTTCTCTTCAAAGAATTAGTAGTAAGAAGTATTGGCCATTACTTCCTCAATAAAAGAATTTCCAATTACGTAATGATAAAGCTAAGAAATCACAGGAAAAAAATGAGGAATCCATTTTGAAAAGAGAATGAATATAGTAATGTCATCACAGCTAAATTTGATACATGCTTTGCTAGTGATTACATTTTTACAGTGTCCAATTTCTTCCTCTGCCGAAGGAAAACGTAGTAAACTTAGATAATTCAAGTATTAAAGCTACAATAATTTAGTAAACTCCTGAGGCTAATGAACAGTTGTTCTACAGGGAAACTATTTGAAGCAAAGATTTATTTATTTTTTTAAACTAACAGTAGTTCTTTTGCATATAAAATTATTCTAATGAAGACACCTTGTTTTCCTCTTCAAAGGTAAAGATACAGGTAGTCTTATGCTAAAAAAAGATTATGTATTTACATACATTTCCTGTGTTTACAGGGACTTAGTAAGCACAAATAGACTATAAAGATGTGTAAAGTGAAAGCTTAGGACTTGCTTAGGAAAGAAAGTAATTAAAACCCTTTTAGGATCAATTAGAAGTCAAACCACCAAAATCTGTTTGGATTTAAAGGCTTAGCTGTTTTGATCTCTGTGGTCTATGTTTAAAATGTCCAGCTGCCTAGAGATTGTATTAATTGATTTTTTCTTTATATATTTCAGAAGGCATTATGCCTTTTCTGTGAAATGAAAGCAGTGTTCATTCATCTGCTACACTTTCACACCATTGCTCACGCACTTAGCACCATAAACAAAAGGTGACATTTATTTGCCATCTTGCAAATAGAAGTTCTAGACTGTAGGAGTTTCAAACTGATATAGATAAGATGAAACACGGGAATGCAGTTGAGATGTAGGAGGATGGGGAAATACCTTCCCTGGTGGGAAGAACAAAAGATGAAAGCGTATTGTAAGAAATGGGCTTTAAGGTGCTGTTAGAGTAAGAGCAGACACTTTCTTGTCTATCCGTTTAAGCTTTGAGCTTTCTACAAGTAATTTACTAATAAATCTCCAGCTGCCTCTGCAAGAAAAGGTGGAAATGTTGCTGTGGTACCTTTTGCTTGGCAACTCCATAGACAATTTAAGAGTTGGGATTACAGTGAAGCATGTTGCATCTGTCTCAAGGCTGAGGCTGCAAGGCAGTGTTACAGGCACAGGCTTTTAGCCTGGTCGGCCCAGCAGACATTCATTCTCTTACTTTAGTAGGCATTTGAAAAATAGTTAAAAACATCAAAAAGGAAAAAAAAAAATCAAGTATATGGAATATGTTGAGAAACTCAATAGTAAGCAGAAAGATCTGAGAAGCAGTATTGAGAGCATTAAGAGAAATACTGAGAACAGGAACAAGAGGAGCAAAAATTTAAGAGGAAAGGAAGACAGGAACCTCACATAGGACCCAGTAGAAGCTACAGTGGTCTATACTCTGAAGCAACTGAGTAAGTTAAAGTGGATTAGCTACACCTTCACTAACCCTACTGGTAAATTCTGTACTAAGTAAAGAGATCTTCAATCAGTTTAGTTTTACTGACTTCTGAAGCAACTTAAATTCATTCTAGTTTATTTAGAATTAATTTTCCTGTGTATGGCCATGTGAAATAGCCCTATAAATCCCAACACAAAGATTGCTTTTCCTCTGGAATCTGAGGGAAACTAATGTGGCCACAGGAAGAATAATACTTCAGCATCAGTATTTTAATTACAGCAAAAAGGAGAAGGTTGTTGCAGTCCTGATGGATAGGAAGAAAAATATAATTGCCTTTTTGCTTTGGAGGGGATTTGTAAGAGAACTTTCATTTTGAAATGATTCCTTCGCAGTAGTAGGAAGTCCAAGAAGAGACAGATGAATAGAAATATAAAACTAAATGGCAGTCTTGGCATCAACATTATAGATAAGATGGCTCAAACTGAGAAGGTAAAATGTGGAGTAGACTATTCATAAAGTGACTGCAAATGGAAAAGAAGGTAAGTGATGAGATGGGAATAATACAGCTTAGGGCTTTTGAAGGGTGGCACCAAGACATTGAACATTTCAGGAGAAGAGCTGTGTGTCCCAGTAGTCTGTAGAATGGGGAACAAATCAGTTAACGGCAACACCCATATCACCGGGATTAACTGATAGGAAGTGGCTCCTGAAAGCAACTTGTGATGTATAGAGGCTGCAGAGCTTAGGGAGGACCAAAAGGGAGCCAGAGGAGAGGTTGAGAGATGAGTGAGAACATAAAGCAGCGATGAACTTCTAGAGATTACTGAGAGAAAACAATTAAGTGATGATTTAAAGAAGCCTTCCCTTGATTCCATCCAAGGGAGAAGAATATTCAGGACCCACTAACTGCCCACATCACAAAAGATTTGCAATAAGTCCTTATATAATACATACGAGTGACTCTTTCTTGAATGAAAGCAAATATGTGTGAGTGAAAAACTGCCATTTTCTATCAGAACACCATTTAAACCCCTTCTGTACATCTTAATCTTGCCCGTTAGTCTTTGCTTTGGCAAATGTTTTCTGAGTTTCTTATTTGTAATATGCTTTGTTTCATTTATCTTTTTTTTTATTTATCCACTCAACCCCACCCCACAATTAATTTATTCAGAAGACTTGCAGTCTCATAAATCCTCCACTGGTGATTACGTCCAAGTAGTAGCTGTACACTCAGTTTTCTTTCCCTTTCATTTCTGAGACTGAGACAGCTAAGCTTAAGTTTTCTTAAGTTTACTAGAAGTTAAAAAAGGTGTTTGAATTTATTTTGCGGGTGATTAATGTATGTGACAGAAAAAGGTAGATATTGACAAAGTGACAGTTTAAAATATTTAAGCTTTTCTGTGGAAAAAAATGTTTTTCCATAGGCTTTGATAAAAGCTATATATTTTTCAATGATATCTTTTATTAAAAGTTTTGTATTTTATTTAACATTAAAAAACAATTACTGTACTCTGTGGAGTAAAAAAAAGTTCAATAGTCACTGCACTGGAAAGTTGTATAACCTTTTAAATTGCTAAATTGCAGGTTAGTCATAGTCCTGTCAAAAGCCCAGGTGTTAGGACAGCATATTGTGCCTCTGCTTTCAGGAAGCGTTGGAAATACATTAATGAACTGTTAGCCCCAAAATTTGGTCAGGCTTTCCATGCAAGAGGTGCTTCAGCAGTTTAAGATTTTTATCATAATAGAAGAGTTCAGAGAAAAAGCAGCTTCCAGTTTGAGTTTGCACGAATGATTCTCTGATTCTCTGTCAGTTGTTTGCTGAGGGAACACTCAATTCTTCAGGCTTCTAAGAATTCCTCAGTCTGAAGGCAAATAGGATGAAGGCT
The DNA here is from genome assembly GCA_011075105.1 of Heteronetta atricapilla. Classification (NCBI taxonomy): domain Eukaryota; kingdom Metazoa; phylum Chordata; class Aves; order Anseriformes; family Anatidae; genus Heteronetta; species Heteronetta atricapilla. Next base: position 3,925,469 of record CM021737.1, read on the forward strand.
ATAGGCTGGTATATGTTTGTAAATTACATGCCAGTGGAAAGAATACAATTTGGAAGGTGCTCAAGAGTTTGCTTTTAGCAAGGGTTTAGATGACAGAGAAATGTCAAACCAAGTCAAAGAGAAACTGGGGCAAGAAAGCCATGCCCAAGTCAGGGAGATGGAAGTGAGACAAGCAGAAATAAAGGAATTACATGCATGGCTGGGACAAGTTCTTCTCACTTTTTTTCTTTTGTTTTGTTTATTACAGGGCTTTTTCCTGATGTTGGTGGAGGATATTTCTTGCCAAGACTTTCAGGAAAGATTGGCTACTACCTCGCGCTAACAGGATTTAGGCTGAAAGGAAGAGATGTGCTAAAAGCGGGCATCGCTACACATTTTGTAGAATCAGAAAAGGTAAACTGCTAACCAGAGCTAGCACGGGCTCATCCTGGCACTGCAATGACAAGTTTGAGTGGTTGAGCCCACCAGAACACATTTAGCAACTTGAGTCTACGCAGAGGTGCAGTTGTCTTAGCTGGCCTTGCCCTCTGAACGGGAGCTGTCAGGTACTCTCAGGCTGCCCTTACAACACTTGCCAGCTACTGACAGCTTTGCTTGGAAGAGGCAGCAAATGTTGCTGTCGTCACGATGCTGCTGTTTAAGGACATTAAGCCTCCTTAATAGATGCCCTATTTGTTTCTTACAGCAGCTGTGAGAAAATGTAAGAATTAGCATATTCAATAAAATCAAAGTCATAACGTTCCTGTACTTGAAGTGAATATAAGTGAAGGAGAAACAGCAACTGTCTCTTTCACTATGAAAAGATTCATGACTGTCATTGTGACTGCACCGTTGGAACGGGTTGGATGTGCAGGCTAACAGATACTATTTTGAGCACAGCATGGTTGCCAGCCTCCTGCTCTTTCCCCTCAGAAAGTCTGGCTTTACCTGCTTCAGCTGCAGCAGTGCACTAGGGGTCTGCTCAGGAAGCAGTTTTTTGCTGATCACAGCAGACACACTTAAATCCAGATGGTTCGACACTTTCAAAAAGTGAACTCCAGCTCCTTGTATTGCTTACTTGGTACTTCTTCAACACCTGGTCAAAACGTTTCGTGTGTGTTCGTTTTTTTTTAGCTCTGTGTGTATGGTTAATGCATGTATACATAAATGCATTTATACTATAAAGTACCATTATAATAGCAGTAATGATTCACTAAGTACATTTTGCTGTACTTACTTTTAACGAAATCTTATTTTCAATAGCTACCTGACTTAGAGAAAGACCTGATAGCATTGAAATCTGCTTCAAAAGAAAATATTGCAGACTTACTGAACTCTTACCACGTGAAGGTAATGCAATTAATTACTGAAATCAGGCAGAAATGTTAGTTAAGTCTATGTAAATAGAAATTATTTTTCCATGTTGCTGATTGCTTGTTTTGTGGTTATAAAATAATGAGTTTTCATATTCCTTCCGCTCTATAAAATATTACTTTCTAGCACTAATGCCTACAGTGGTCCAAGTTGAAATTTAAAAGTCTTTCCTTACTTTTCATTCCTGTTGTGGTCAGCAACTCCTTTCCTTCTGTTTGTTCTATACGGGTTCCCAGCTGGCAGCATGATGATGCAGAAAATACACTGCTGTTTAATTTTTCCTGTTACTCTCTGATTTCTAGTATGCTTTACAGAAAGCAAAATATGTAACCATTAGCAGAATGAGAGTGGTACGTGATGGCAACTGCAATCTAGGGAGTTATCCTGAAATCCAGGGTTTCGGACAAATACAGATGAAAGGAGAAGAACCATAATTGTGCTCCAGAGGCTGCAAAAGTTACAGTGCCAGTTATTCAATACTTTGAAGTGGATGTTATCTTTCCATCCCCTTTTTCTTTATTGACCTGAAGAATTACGCTAACTTGGTGCATTTGATGTGAATTTTAGCATTATTGTGATGCATATCATCTGTAGGCAAGGTTCAAAGTCTGAATTTAAGGGCTTACATTTTTCCATTAATTTCTCAAATATTTTACAAGTTTGTAACCTTGAGATAATTTAAAGACTGTAAATAAGCACAGCACTTATCTATAGGGTCCATATTAGCAGAGATAGCTTCTAATGAAAGGATATGAGGTCTTCAAAGCAACATTTTCCTGGGGAAAAAGATGCTGTTCTCCCAGTGGACAAAGCCATAGATTTTGGAGGTGAATTTAACTGGATTGATAACACGTATTTAGCATTCATGTTAGCCCCACATAACAATGGGCATGAAAATAAAAGGTTTTGGCTTTACTCAGCAGCTATTTCAGCTGTATTGATGTGTGTTGCAATTTTATTTCAAAAGAAAGGGAACTTCTGGAGCCAAACTGGGGTTCACTGAAATCAGTCACCCTGAGTATTATTGCCCAGTTGTTTGGATTTAAAATGAGCAGTGGTACTCTTGCTATTTCTGCTCTACAATTACTAAGTTCATAAATAAAGATTAATTAAAAAATACATTGGATAAGTTAATGGCAAATAGTGGCACTAAATACTTTGGTAAATAGAAAGCTATGGAATAGAATTAATTATATGTTGCAGTATACTGCTTTACGAGATGACATTTAATGGAAAAGGAGGCTGCATATTTTTAGTGATCGGAGCTGAATTGACAGGGAGCCTCTTTCTCAGCTTCAGCTGCTGCTGTTGAAACATCTGCCTATGTCCCAAGCCCCTTAGTGCCAGATCTAAAACATTTGACAGCCTTTCCACATAAATGTCAGGTCTTTCCAACCTTTTAGTTGTCTAAAATTTTGTAAAATCCCTGAGAGAAGAAAGGTACCTGCTTTTATTTTTTTACACATGCATATATACGTATGTATCTGTATACATTTAAGGAAACCAAACATCTCCTTTTCCTGCCTGCTACGTTCTGAGGTTTTTGAGGATATTTATCTACAGTGGCTTTCTTAGTATATTTGATAGAAACGTACTGATAGAATAATTGTGATTACTTGCATACAATATAACCACTCTGTCAAATGGGCATATGTTCTAGCTCAGAGCAAACACTGCATGAGATGACCCCTTTAACATTCACAAGATGAAGTGAGAGGTTCGTTGTGCATACTGTAAAACTAATTCATTAAAAACATCGTATGAACATTAAATGTTCATTTATGATATTTCTGTAACAGACAGCCAAAAATAACCAAGTAAAATATTCATTTGTTTTTTGAATAGAGCAAAATTGATCAAGAAAAGGAGTTTGTACTCGATGAACACATGGAGAAGATTAACAGGTATTCATGGATCTTTCTTCTTTTTTTATACCTTTGTACAGAAAACTTCAGGTTAAATCCAGTAGCAGCATACCAGTGTTCCAAAAATAAGGTTAGCCATTTAAACATTTGTTTTTGGGGTGCCTTGTGAAGCTCATTAAACATTTCAGTCTTCAGTATGTTACATACTTTTGAGCATAGTTGCCTGATTTGTATACCGTTCTTTTAAACAACTGCCCTGCCGCACATGAAAAAAAATATTTTTTATGAAAAATTGGATAGAGTTTTCTGTGATTTTTCATCTGGAAAGGACACATTACACAGCACATCCTTGTTCATTGGAACAAGGTCATTCCTATGACTGCTTGGGACTTCTTTGCATCACAAAAGAAAGCAGAAATAAGGGAGAGCAACAGGAGGCTAAAAATCTTGAGGAAGGACAACAGTAAATGTGGAGATCATGGAATCATAGAAGGGCTTGGGCTGGGAGGGACCTTAAAGGTTATCTAGTTCCGACACCCTGCGGTGGGCAGGGGTGCTGAAAGGTGTTGAAGGTGAATGGTGTTGGCACCAAACCAGTAGAGCAGAGCTGGTAGTTGAAGATGTGATGGGTTATATATATATTAAAAAGGACTAATGGTAGCAATTAAAGTTCTTAGATAAATATCAGAACTAACATGATGTGTATTAAAGTGCTAGAGATCTGTAAAGGAAGAGGAGATGCCTGTCATCTGAGTTACTTAAAATTGAATGACCGCACATTGCTGAGGAAAGCCGTATCACCTGGTGAAGCTCTGTTCCTAAGTTCACAGTTACTAGCATTTCATAAGGAAGAGAAAGGCTGAAGCAGCAAGGCAGTTAACTTTTTCTTTTTTTTTCTTTTAGTCTTTTTTCAGCAAATAGCATGGAAGAAATTGTTAAAAAATTAAGGGAAGATGGTTCTCCTTTTGCCCTTAAGCAGCTAGAGGTAATGCCTTTGTGTTATTTTTGTTAGAGATTAAGCCTGATTCTGTACTTTCTCATCTTGGGATAGTTTATAATCACCTTATTAATGTAAATAAAACTGCGTAACACCAGTAGATGCAATCCTCAAGTTCTCACATGCAGTCATATGGGATTGCAAGCATTTCTACTCTGAGAAGACTATTCCTCTGTGAAGCCACAAAACATAAGTGTCATTATATGTCTTCTAGTGCAATCTAGTAAAAAACAGATGCTCTTTCCCCCCCCCCCCCAGTCAGGGGTAGACGGTGACAAAGGTTCCTTTTGTAGCTTCTCATTTTATCGGCAGAGGTTGGAATAAAACAGTGACAGAACAACGTTGTTTCCTTCCTTCCATTTCAGGTACCTCATTTGGGTAAATAGCAAGCAATTTATCAAAGTATTTTCTATCTTCTTTAATGCATCTGAGTGTTGGTTGTAGTCCCTACTCTAAAAGCGTACAGTAATGCTGCAAGCTTCCTGCATACTCCAGCCACAAAGGCAAGAAGCAACTCATTTATATGAAGTCTTTATATTTTCCCTTTCTCCTTGGAAGTACCTGTATTCAGGTGCATTGTAGAAGTTTGTCTTTTTAACTACTATTCAAATAGTACTTCCAATTTGATAGAACACAAGCATTTTTCCAGCAAAAGCTTTGCCTAAACTTTGGTTGCATCTTACAGAATCCTTCTCTTGTAGTAAAACAAAACAGAACTATCATCTAGAGACCTCCATTGAGCAGAAGGCATATAACTGCGACGTAGCAGCACTGACATTAGGTGTCCCGTCCCTGCTGCTTTCAGGATGGAACAGTAAGTTTCGTAATATTATCGAGTAATTACTCAGGGTAACACATACAGTTTCATTTATACTTTTTAAATAAAGATTTATCATCTTGTCTCTGGAACTCTTAAACAGTTCTGAGAAGGAAAGTTTTCAAATCATCTTCATGCCAACCAGTACGCCTAGTACTTTGCAATATGTACAACAAAAGCAAAACTGAACGGAAGAGGAGGCAAATATTTTTCCACTTGTATTCAAATTCCATTAATTAAAGTAGTCAAACAAGCTAGTCTCAGGATAATCATTTTACGTGTTTGGAAACCTGAACTCTGCCACAGACTAACATCATGATTTTTCTCCCCAGGTTATATATAGGCTGTATGATTCAGATCTTTACTTTTTCCCCTGTATTATAGATAGCAGGGAAAAGTTATATTTAGGTCTGTGAGACAGTTTGATAGCATGCTAATAGCAGTTACTTTTAAGGGCTCTTTATAGTATTGAATTACACGCTAGTACTTTATTTCCAGACGTTACGAAGTTTAGTATAATTTTACAGGGATACTGTTTTGAGTAGTTTGATGGAGGTTGATAACAATCAAGGATTATTTACATACCGCTTTTCCTAAGATAATTTCATACCATCTTAATACTTCAAAATATCATCAGACCTGGTGGAGATGTTCTAAATAGCATATGGGCTCTAAAGGGTGCTTTGTCTATTTGAACTACAGTTTTACTACAACAGACGCAAGGATTCTGGAAATAGTTTGTTACTGAAATTTGTTAACTGGACTCTTTGTTTTACCAAATTTGCTCCAAGTACCCAAACCTGCAACACTTGCTTACTCCATCTTCAGTCTCATAACTCACATCTACCCTATTAAAGAAATAAGTGCTGTTCCTTGTGATTCCCAGAGTACATTTCTGTCATAGTTTTGATTTAGTACTTAAAATTCATCATCTACTTAAAAATTACAATTGTATATTTTTTAAATTCCTTAACCAAAACATGGATCTTTTGTTGCTTCGATTCTTATTTTGTGTATTTAATAGGACTTTATAGCAGACTTTTTTGCCTATGATTGGTAAATTAGCATTATTCCTGAACAATTGGGTATTTTTTGTTCTGTACCAGAAATCAGACTGTGTTAATAAACCACTTCTGTCTTTGCAGAAATTTGTTAGAAATTATTTTCTAGCAAGTACAAGGCTTGTTAGTGTGAAAGTGTATGTTAATCTCAGACAAGTTTCTAACAGCACATGTTCTGTACTAAGCAAAAAATGCTGGTAGGACTAAATCTGTAATTTATTCTTTTCATTTTGTGAATATTTCACCAAAGGAAAATGGATTTATATTTTAAAAAAGGAAAAAAAAGAATTTCAAGTATAAATGTAGTTTCACCACAAAATGTTTGCCAATTAAACTGGAGGTTTTTTAAAAAAGCATAATATTAAAAAGCATAAATTAAAAAAGAATAGTAATTTAATTGTAGCTGGAGGATGAATGGAAGCTTGCACCCTGGTGGCTGAACATTTTATAGCACCTACGAAGCAGTGGCTGGCTACATGGCTCAGCGGGGATCACCTGGCAAAACCACAGCAGTGTGAGGTTATCAGGTGTTATCCCTGACAGCAGTTTGGTGACCTGTGTGAAACGAATCCTTTTCCTTATCAGTAGTATCACAGGACCTATAGGGTTTCCACAGATGATAGTTTCCTGTCGCTTTGTGAAACCAAGGTTTCACTTCAGCGTCCAGGCACAGGAACAACAGTACGTTCAAGCGGTAAACGCAGAGACTATAAACAATTGAGTTGCAGGAATGTTTATTTTTTTTTTCCTTGCTGTATATTTGTTATGACACACATCCCTGAGCTTACTGAACAGGCCCTAACCAAAAGGGTAATGCAACATAATACAGCCTCTCCTAGTTTGGAGGTACCCATCAGCACCTCCCCACCTTGGGTGCAGAGATACCCTTTAGCATGAATAAAACACCCCTGTTACTCCTGTTATATCCAAGTATACTGTGAACCATGCTATCCTAGCTGTCCTGTTCTGTCCAGTCTACGCTACTTCTGCATTTTTACTTTCTAGAAATGCCTGCTTGGCAGGCTTTCACCTATTTGATACTAAGACAGACTGCATGAGTAAGGAGAATGTAAATTTGTTAAGCCATTTTCAAACTGAATTTTAACAATTCACATCAAATGTTGAACCCAGCTAATCCTTTGCATTTTAGTACTCCCCTTCCCACTTCAGCCTATCCTATCTCCTTTTCAGGCTTGTTCCCAAGTACCAATCCCCTCCTCCTCTTTGTACAGAGGATTTATTTATAGATGCACTGGTGACTCATTTTTCTGCATCACACCTACCCATTTTCTTCCCTTGTTCCTCTTCCTTCAGCTTGATTTATAGCAGTGCCTCCTTCAGCCTCATTGATATGCCAAGATAAGGCAGCTGCTGGGTGCACAAGACGAGTTAAGTGCTGTTTTCAGATCTTCCCCTTTTCAGAGCTTTCTTTGCCCAAAAAGCATTACCATTTCACCTAGGGAACCATCGAGTTGCACTGTGCACACCATTTAGCCTGGTCCGAGCAAAGATTTTCCAATCCAGACAACAGAACGTGAAGCAAAGCAAAGGAGAAATCGTCCACTTCAAGGGTAAAAGAAACCTAGGAAGGGAAGAATTGTTCCCAGCAAGGGAAGCATTGGTTCTTTCTAAGCTAAAGTCTTTCTCCAGGGAAATGGTCAGCAGCGTGCATCAAGTGGAATGACAGAACCAGTTGGGACTGCGCAGCCTCCTGCTTGTATTGCAATTGCATGTTTTCCAGCTTAACTGGGCAAACTGGGTCACTGCTGTATCAGCTGGTGTCTGCAGGGGGATGAAGAGCAATTGGGAGCCAGAAAAAAATGTTAACGTTGATGACTGGAAACCTGCCATTTCAGTCTTTGGGTCAGGAGTCTAGTATCTGCACTGAAAATCATATAAAGAGGCAGATCTTACCATCTGCCACTTCTCAGTAGAGTGGTAAAGATGTCCTAATTCACAGGAAATGCCTATTGTACTGTGAATAACGAGTTTTTAGTTGGGTTTACAGGGAAAGGGGCCTTGCTGAGAGTAATAAAACAAAGATCAGCAACTATGAGATATACCTTCTTTCCTCCACAAACCTGAAAGCTTTAAAGCTCAGTTCTGTTTTCTTAACTAGGTTTTTGTCCTCCTCCCCACCTTCCCCTACTGTTTACTGGCATGCTGTTAATTGAAGGATAGTCATGAGAGCCAGATTGACAGCATTTGTTTGTATGCCTTAAACAGACCCTGGCTGTGGCACAATATTTGTAGCCTGTGGCTCTATCAAAAGAGGGAAGGCAAGACCTCCAGGCTTCCTGTCATAAAGCTATGTAGGTCTGAATTACTGCAGTATCTGTTGATCCCAGACAAGATCCCAGATATCTTTTAAATCCCTAAGATTTTCTTCTCGTTACATTGTCTGGTCTTTGCAGATGATTGTAAAACAAATGCTTCACGTTTGTGGCTAATCTTGATGGTATTCCCTTGGTATTCTATCTAATAAAATTCAATTGCTATACCATACTAATCGCAGCTACTACACCAGTAATATCTAAGAACAATTCAGACTATATATATATTATAATCCAAAATAGAATATAATTGCTTGTAACACTCACCTCCGCTTCTCAAAAGAATCTTTGAGGAACTGTCTTTTGAGCTGCATTACTTTCTCTAGCTAGCAGTGATTTGATCAGAAATGATGTGACTGTGAGAGTTGAAGGCTTTCCACAAGTGATGGCCTGCTTCCCAGTGATCTTGTTGGTAAGAGTTTATGCAGGTGAATTTATTCGGTATGACAACACAGTGGGAGGGGCAGGAGGACTAGGCATCGCAGGGATGAGCTCAGGGACCATTGCTTACTAACTTTGAGATGCAAAACAAGGATTTACAAATACGTCTAAGTTGAAGAGAACAAGAATAATTGTTAATGTCTTTTCCAGACTATTAATAAGATGTCACCGACATCCTTAAAGATGACTCTCAGACAGCTCAGAGAAGGAGCTTCCATGAGCTTACAAGACGTGCTCACGATGGAATACAGACTGAGCCAAGCGTGCATGGTAAGAGCACCGTGTCTCTTTCCAGCCAGGGGGGAAACCGGTCTGTCAGAGACTGGTTTACATAGGTTACATCAAGGGCTCACAGTTTGTAGGTTATTATGTTCAGTATCTTCCTCGTGCATTTGTCAGGCTGTCACTTTCCTTTTTCCAGTTCCATGTCTTCGTATGCAACTCAGTGTAGACAATATAAATAATTGTCAGATGGGAATGATACAAGGCTGTTGTCAAAAAAAACCACGATGATGTTACAGTACGGAAGGTTTTGCATTTGGATCATAGATTTTAAGAATCCAGAGTTCTTGTAAAAGTCTTCTATATAAACTGTTTAGTTCTCAGTTCCTGTCCGTAAGATAGGACCACTTGTTTATCACTGCCTTTAGGATAGTGATAAATTTGTTGAAGAAAGCAAGAGACTTTAGTACTATCTGTAGTAAGGGCCGAGTACTTTGATGACATGTGACAAAGTCATCATTTCAGCAAAACTGAGATGCTAACTGGATGATCTGAACAGATCTCCTCAGCTTCCCAATGGAATCCTTATTAGTTTTGTCACATTTTAAAATAAGATTTTGATAGATCTGATTAAATAAGCCATTATAGTTAAAGTAAATGCTTTAGATAAAAATGCATGTGAGGACACGGTGTATCTAACTCGGATACGTTGTAGTGCCTGATAGCATCTTTACCGTATCTTTCCTGAAAACATATTGTGGCTCCATTGCTAGTCAAGCACCTTTTAGGATTTAAATTTTAAGTTTAGCCTTTATCAAAAATAACTGGATGTTTCCAGGATTCTTTTTAACAGCAGTGTTTCAAGTATGCAAAATACATACAAAACTCATAAAGTTGGGCCTCTCTCTGAAGAATTTCCCATCCCGTTGTACACACCTTACCCCTCATCACAGAAAACTCCTTAGGAAAATCCATGAGATGTAACGCAGAGGGGGCTTGCACTGCATCAAAGTTGGCTGATTAACTGCAGAGCGAGAGGCTGATTGTAAGTTGTGGCTGCATTCAGGCAAGAACACTTGTAACTCTTCAATAAAGAAAGTAGGACTAGGTGAGAACAGTGCAAGTGGGATTTAACAGGATCCTGATTACTCGCCTTTCTGGCAGAAGTGCCATAGGAGAGATGGGATAAATAGGATTTATCTTGTTACAGCTTATTTCTTTGTCTTTCAGAGAGGCCACGACTTCTATGAAGGGGTTCGAGCAGGTAAGTGCATGCACCAGAAAGGTTACTCAGTAACATACAACCTCACTGTTGGGTTATTTCTCTGGAGATAAAACTCTATGCAGAGAACACTTCTCAGTTTGCTATAGTTTTGGCTTTTATCTGCCAGAAGGCTTCATTTGCTTCAGATCCTAACAGCCACGTTGTTTCCTTTGTGTAGTGTCACCGGCCCAGAGATTTTTATCTACCTGGTAACGCAGCACTGAAAAGGTTTCAGTGCTTCACTGGAAAGTTCAAAATACATTTAATGCTGGCAGTACTGAGTAGCTACGCTGATCGTTTGTGTGCCAGGATTTAGCACTGCCGCACAGCTGGCTCAGCCAGCTACAAGATTGATTAAAAAACCAAGACTCCAAGTCAAGAACAAGTATTTGCATAGAAAACTGTTAGAACAGAGACTACATTTGCCTGTGCCAAAAATCCCACCCTATGAAGATGTCTCACTGTAATAAAACTATGTATTTTATGGCATTGGTAGCAGATAGGTGGAGGTAAAAGTAGAGCAGCGGTTCAGCAAGTTCATCTAGGGGACGGACATAAATTCTGTCCTTGATTGTGCTGCTGATTCACAACGCAGTTTGTCAAATCCAATGGCACATCTGTTAGAAACTGCACTAACTATTTGTGTACGACTCAGCACAAGATGAAACAAAACAGAGACATTTTCTTTTCCAAGGAGCTTACAGTATGAGACACTTGGATGAATAACAGTTTGGGGATGGGAAGAAGGAGAACTTGTCTTTTAATTCACACACAATTACATACTTGAGTATGTATTATCACCTCCTCCTCCTCACTCTTTGTATCTGTCTTTATAAAGTAGCTTAAAATCCACTCGAATAGTGGGCGTTAGTTCTTGAGTATTTGCTGTTAGTATTAAAGATGGCCTAGAGATGGGAGATTCAAAGTCTGTTTATACCTCACGGAAAAAGCTTCTTCCTTCTATTAGACTTCAGCACTTACTAGCAGACACTCCTTCAAGGAGTTTACCACACAGGTTGAAAAGTCCACGGTTTTCATTGTGTTGGTAATGGGGACAAAGTTATCGTAAAGAGAAAATATATCCTAGGAATATTCTAAATCGCCAGCTACACTTTCACAACTGCTGAAATAAGTTATTTGGGAAATGGCAAACCTCAAAGGCTGCGAGTCAGATGAACACCAAACCAACTCCTCATTTGTAAAGGACAGTGTCACTGAGCCATCTGGGGACCAGGCAGAGGACGAGCAAATTACTTTTCAGAGTGTGGCCAGTAAATCACACAAACTGCTTGTAAAGAAAGCAGCTGCAAGAACAGCAGTTGGGTAGCTTCTCTTAAGGAGGATGACGTAGCAAAGGCTTAACTATGTCAAGAAAGGGAATGGAAAACAGCGATCCATCTGCACTGAGGAGATTGCTTAGAACAAGCACTTGAAGCCCTTCTGCCCTGTGCATATTGCATATATCTTGTTCTCAGATTTATCTTCGTTATCTGTTGCCTTTTTTTTAAAAAAAATATATATTATATGTTGCTCTTATTTAAGAGGGGTTCAGAATCTGACTCAATCATTTTTACAGTTGGGTCTAATCTCATAAAAACCATCCCACTAGGTGCCAAGCATCCTGTCTTGGCTAGGAAGTGAAATTACTAAGCATTTCACAACCATACTGACTAAAAATGAAAACAATAGAATTGTTAATATTAGCTTTTTAAAAAAATTCCAAGTATTTAAGAGCCAGCTGTTGACCCTGTCTACCACAAGAGGATCTACCACGAAGTAAAATTAAAATACAATTACCAGATATTAATTTTTGAAAATCGTCTTTCAGTAGCAATGGCCACAGGTCAGGTTTTAGTAACAGCTTTTATCTACTTCAAACCATAATTTTAAACAAAATACTTTCCTAGCATATGTATTAAAAGCTAACATTAAGGTTTTTAAACCTACTCTGATCTGAGGTCAAAGTTTTGTTTCTCATTTAGCCGTTTTGCCTCAGCCAGACTGAAAACCTGCTGCGAGCAGTCTTCCCCATTTATGATTCTTGTGGTTGGAGCTAGTAAAGGAAAGCCAAAACCCCATAACCATTAAATGCTGAGCTCATACTTCATCCACAGGGCATTGGCTCTTCCCACGTAACGGTAAATGTGGTCTCTGAACACTGAGGTACCATTTCCCCTTGGTTTATAGAATGTTACCTAATTTCAGGAACACGCAGCTCTAGGTAACTGCCAAGAGCTTTGAACTCACAATGCAGAAGCAGGGTGGTCACTTTCAGAGTCAGGGCTCGAACGCATGCAGGTAGACCACAGCCTCAGCAGTCAGAAGGGACAAAAAACCTCTTAAGCTATACTTCTATTTGTGCAGGAATACGCACTTGAACTGGAATTGTAATTCTACATGCTGCTGATCTTGCAGAGATACGTTTCTGCACGCCCCAATGGTGCATTGCTCCTGCCCTCTCTCCTGCCGTGCTAGCAGCTGGCAGATGCGAGCCTCAGCCTGGACACGAAGCCCCCTGCAGTCAGTAGGTAGACAGATTGCAACCAGCAGCATTTCAGGTGCTGAGGAACATCAGTGTTTTCATTGTGCCAAATGAATATAAGCGATACAACACAAAGTCTTAGTAAAGACACTTCAACATTTTTTTTATATATATAAAGAACACTACAAGAACATAGCTGTAACACAATGTCTATATTCAGTTACTTTTGTCTTAATGAACTTTCCTCAACCTACCTTAGACGTATCCAGAATTCCTGTTCCATTCGTGTACTGAGATCAAGCTGGAGAAACACAAAATACGTACAAATTATTGCAGTAAGGGAAAGTTTTAGCAACGCTGTTAAGAAATAAAGACTTGAACTTTGATAAGACTAAACATTTAATGGGAGATACCATTACGATCCTCCAGTTTGACCACCAGAGTCAGACTGGCTGATCCAAACAGACGGTTCAACTTGACTGCACAGTGCTGCCACATGACCAAGAATTATCAGCAACCACTGCAGCCCTTCAGACCTGAAGCTGCAGCAGTATGTGCGTGGCCTCCCCTCCCACCGCTAGCTTAAAGCGTCTCCAGTCAGTGCTGTCTTTGGTAGGGAACAGTTGAGGCGATTCTGTGAGCATCAACTGAAGTTGAAGAACATAATTAGATAAGTACTACTCTAACGGAATAAACGTAGTTGATTAGGATGATTATATATTTTGACCCTAACCAGGCAGTAGCTTCGTATCACCACATACAAAAAAGTGTAAAAGAGCTTACCCAGTCAAATTACTCAGTTATAAAGTCACTTTTTGACACAGCATTGCTTTTAAGGACTCATCCACCTAGATTCTAATATACCTGTATGGTGTATTTCTATTCAAAGTTGGTGTTCATTTGTACCTAAGGAGGCCTTAGCCCTATACTCGAGGATAAATGGATTCAGGGCTCCAATGCACAACTACTCCTTTCTCTTAGTACTTACAAGGTTAAAAGCTGGTGATGCCTGTATGTCTTCCGCTACAGAAACACTAGTTAGCGCAATTGGCATTTCAGTGGTACTTGTTTTCTAGGCATTCACCGAGTGTTGTTTGGTAGAGGGAAAGAAAACACATTTTACATAACACATTTTAAAGTCTTTTTTTAAAGTCAGAAGCTGCCATATGTCTTTTGGTAAGGCACGATCTTTAGGTAGACATTCCTCGTACTGAACTTCATATCTAACTACTCTGCACACTTCTTATCCTCAGTGGTTCCACTTCAGTTACCGAGAACAAAGCCTGCTTAGAAAGACACAAAAACGTACCAAAAACCAGGCGTTATTCTTCCAACGAGCTAGTCTCTGTGAAACCCCTCTGTTTGTAAGCTTCTAGAACCATCCCCTCCCGACGTCTTTGTCAGCAGAGAACCTCAGGAGGTGCTTCCCGCCCATCGTCCCTTATATGCTGTGAGCTGTGTTGGTCAGGAGGTCTCCTAGGACACAGGTGCAGTTCCGTAGCAGCAGGTGATAGCACCCATTGAGGGGAATGTGTGTTGAGGAGGGGATTGGGGTGGTTCGTGCATCCCAGAGAGCCACAGGTACTATAGCTGTTCTTTCTGAAATTGTAAAAATACTTCTAAATGAGCTCAGTTCTTGAATGGTACCCTTAGGGGTTGTCTTGAAGCCGGAAAGACGCTCTGAAGGCCCTGCTCAAATTCCATTCGTATTGTTCTCTTTTGCACACAACTAAACTTTGCAGTCGTACTGTTGGCTAGTGCAGCTGTTCACCTTGCTGCCATCAACGTTCCTGTGACACCAGGAACGCTTTCTGAGAATTCGTATTGTTTCAGTCACCTTTTACATTAAAGCCATTCGCTGGCCGGTTTTATTTTCAGTTGTGCCTTTCCCAGGACGTAGTGTAAAGTTCGTATCCGAAGGTCATCCAGATCTTCGCAATGAAATCCACAGGCCTACAGCAGCTGTCAGTACTTACAAGTAAATACTCCTGATTGTCCCAAAGATGCTCTGCTGAGCTGCTTCCTCATTAATTATGTCAATGATTAGTTTATGTGTTGCGTTTAAGTTAGCCCTAGGAATTATAAACCCGCTTTAGGTCATTTGCTGTTCTCTACAAGGAGGCAGACTTTGCACAGAGCTGTCATAAGCAGCCCTTGTCCAGGAGCATCGTGCATGCTGTTGCCGGTTCCACATTGAAAGAACAGAAGACAGCCAAGGGTAGCAGGTCTGACAGAAAGCGCTAGTTTCAGGGCTGGTCATTAAAAGCTTGGGTACCAAACAAACCTTTTAAAGGTGTGGAAAAGACCAGAAACCTTTACCAGCATTGGCTTCTTCCAGAGCGGTCCAGCATTTCTCCTGTCACCTGGCAGCCCCCAGATACGGCTCTGCCCAGGTGATGAGAAGAATACGCCTTACAACTCTTGTCTTCTCTGCAGCAGACCAATTTTTCTCCCCCCCGTATTCACTGTAGTTGCCTACCTCGATGCAATCTGAAGTCCTCTTAATTAGCAAGCACTTACAGGCCCTTTCTGTGTTTTTGTACCCACCTGACAGTGCTGATTGACAAAGACCAATCCCCCAGATGGAAGCCAGCTGCTTTAGAAGAAGTCAGCGATGAATTTGTGGACAATTGTTTTAAGCCACTGGGAAACAACGACCTCAAGTTGTAATGATCGAGTCCATTGACATCTTACACAAGTGCTTAATTTTGTGATATAGAAATGAATAGCAGTGTGGTAAAGCTTGACAAGGCTTTTAGCTAGCCTGAGATATGTAAGTCTGCTTTTTTTTTGTGATCAGGTACATTCTCTTTTCTTAAGCTACTGTAATGACAAAATAATCGTCTGTCTTATTAATAAGGGGAAAAATGACTTCAAGGCAAATTACTCTTCTTACTGCTGTTAGACAGTGATTCATTTTTTTCTTTTTGTATGAGCTGTTAGGAGGAACCGTGCAGGGAGCCAGCGTGGTGAGGGGATGACCCGATAAGAAGTGAGGAGCCCTTGGTGTTCCTGGCTCTGTCAGTGAGCTGTTAACCAGGATTGTGCCTCAGGTTCTTCTCTATACAGCAAAACTAAAATATACTTACAGCTTTAAAATGGTCAACACTACAAAGGGAAATGTAAGACACGCTAAATGATGCTAAGTGGTCTTTTGAATAAAAGATCAGACTGACATAGTATGTCTGAGAGCAAGAAATTGTTCTATTGATTTAGCATTTGGTCAGCGTTCAGTTTTGCCACGTGATACAGACGTTGTTTCCGACGTCATAATATCACCAGAGGCTAGGGCATGTTGCTGTTTGCTTGGCAAACCTTTTTCTTTTTAATGCCATTGATTGAACTGCATAATGAGGTTTTTTATGATTTCAGGCATTGCTAGAGCCTGTCCTGGTCTCACAGGCAAAGCAGGAACTGTCTCAGAACTTGTCTGAGTGCCAAGGAGAACATTTGCTGCTGCTGCAAATTTGAGCTCAGCCCTAATACCGCAGGGGGCTGGAGCTGAGCTGTATCAGCCAGTCTGGGTTCACTTTCATTTATATCCGTGAACATCCTGAACGGGGAGTGTCCCGTTCTGCTGGGTAGAAAACTTGTGAAAAGCAGTAGGAACTGATGATACAGAGCAGTGCAAAACAAAGTACCTGCTGCTACGTGGATCCTGGAGTTCTTTAACACAACAAAAAAACCCCTCACTGTATGTTCACTAGAGGCTGCTGGGTTGTGATGCCAACAAGACGTACAGTTACATGCCATAACCAGAGCCCCTTGATACAATTACCATCTTTTTTTTTGATAAAAATCATTTTTCTATTGTGTATGAAACACAGCTACAAATGTTTGTTCAGTGTTAAGACTGCACGCTTTTTTTATGGCTAATCAGGTCAGTATCTCCTGCAACTTGTTTCTAGTTATAGACAGGTCACAAATACACAATTTTGGCTCTGAAGACCTAGGAAAGATGAACCACTGACATTAAAGGAAGAAGACTTTGGTTCAACACAGTTGGTTATCAGCCGTGGGGAATTAAAAAAGGCAGAGCCATGGTGGAGTTCTCGACATTGGACAGGTTTTGATTCCATCAGTAATGGCCTGCGCTGCCTTCGGGCTCCTTCCTGCCCAGAAGCTGCTGAGGTTTAAGAAATTCAAGCATCAAGGTGAACTTCTAGACTGAGGTGAGCAAAATCAAGAAAAGAAATGGCACTTGGCATTGTCACTAGATTAAGATTAAATTGGTAAAATTTCAGCTGCCATTTAACGTTACCCTGTATGTATTTGCTAGGAGATAGTCCCTGAATTTATTTTCATAAGTAATTGAGAGGTTTTGTTCAAACCTTTAGGATAGCTTCTGAAAATATGATTTGAATTTCTACCTCATTGGTGCTGTAAGGAATGTAAACCTCCCCCTTCTTTTTTTAAATATTTTACATTCTTAAACAGTGGCTATTTTTAATTTATTTAAACTAAGTTGGTTCATTCCGATATTCTTGTACAAAACGAGCAGTTGTCAGCTACTAGAAATAGCAGAAAACAGAGCAGTCCCCAGGATCATAGGGATCATGCCTTCTGTGCTTGGAAAGGACCTCAAACACTTCAGCAAAAGCATACTTCTGAATGAAAAAACATCAACTTGAACGTTCATTTGCTTCCAGAATTTTTGTGAAGGGGAATTATCCCAAGCTCACGGTAACAAGGCCCTGTCCAATCTGTGCATTTTTGTCAAATAAAAGTCTTACAAGCAGAACGGTCACTTTAATTTTATTTGGTCCACAAGAAAATATTTTCCACAAAAAATATTGTAAAAATAGATCGTGGTATGTTTCATCTGGGAGTACCGGTGTGCCGTACTACAGCAACGGCAGTTTTACAAAGTTGTGCTGCAGGTAACGTGTTTTAAACCATTATTAGGACATCAAGTCGGTCCCACAGTACCCACTTAGACTATGCTTGTGTTCCATGGAGAAAACAGCACGTGTATTTTAACTCCTAAATAGAAGTACGTGGTTTTTTCCAAGTATGCCAGTCCCATCCTGGAACGCCTTTATTACACAAAATCAAATCAAAGAATCGCTGGCAACTTAGCACAGAGAGTGGCTTTACAAGACCAGAGAATAATCTCACGGTAAGTAGACAGATGGCATTTTATTTGGGTGAATAAACCTTTATTTTTATTATTACTGCGTATCACTATTGCGTCTTTTAAATATACCACAGAATTTTGGGAAGAAATCTCCTTCAGTCTCTCCCAACTGTAGCATCGAACAGATTTAATCATTTATTTTTGCTAGGGCTAACGGCATTGTTTGCTAAGGACAGTTCCACGCAGAAGATTTCTTTTCCTGGTGAGAAGCCGCCCCCCCGATTCCTGCTTTGTTCTCCACGTGCCGTGAGCTTTCCCTGATGCGCCAGGCACAAGCCAGCAGGAGCTCGGCCATGCAGGAGCTGCCGTAGTCTTCAAGCACGCACGAGGGAAGCGAGCTCTGTGGCTGCGGGTGAGCAACTGACGCGGACACAAGCAGCCCCGCGCCATCCTGCCCGTGGATGCCCGGATACGCAGCCAGCTGCCGCACCCCAGCGGGAAGCTCACGGCTTCGTGACACCCAGGTAACTTCTTTGGGGACACGTTGAGTATTTATCAGTGTGGATGCTACAACTCACCTGTAGGCTACTTCACCTTCTGTTTCTGCCTGCTGTTGGGCCCTGCAGCAGCAGCCTGGCAGTGCTGCGGGCTACGGCTACCCCCAAGGAAAGGGCTCCGGACGCTGCAGCAGCAAGCACTGCAGCATCCAGCTCCCCGGGGCAGTCACTGGGGTGCCTGTGCACGGGCCAAGGCAGATGGTACCGAAATCTTGCGAGTGCATTTAGGTGAGTAAATTTTTCTGATGCTCATCTACATCCACCCAGCTGACAAACAACGTCTGGGGAGCTGGGGTCGTTTATTCTTTCTGTAATTACTGTCTTCAGCAGCATTACCTCGTGAGTTAACACTAACGTTGCAAAAAGGTTAGCTTTTTTGTAATAAAGCTTTCTTTTAGCTATATAAGAACATTAGTACTGTGTTTAAGCGGTATCAGATTAACATATACTGATCAAATCAGTGTTTTGGATTTGCTTTTTAATTCACTCTTGCAACTAGCTTGGAGCTTTTTTAGATAGGGCAAATGTAAGTTATGATTCAACATTTTACATGCTTCAGAGCTTAAAGGAACACCACTGTTAGCAGCAGCATTGAAACGAGCCGTACTGCCTTCGGCCACTTTACATACGACTTCAAAGAAGGCGACGTTACAACATCAGCGGATTCTTTCCCTTTTTTCAGCAAAAGCCTGAGAACAGTTTCACGAGCAGGGCCCGGTCTGGCCAGTGTGAATTAATGGCAGTCTTGTGCTGTGTTACAAAGAAGTATCTTTTGCCACTTAGTCCTGATACAACCACTTCCCCACTAAATGAATTTCAAGTAATTAAGTTTGTGTCACAGAGTTTGGAAAACAGCCGCGTTCCCTCTCAGGTCACATGTGAGAATAAGCTAAAAATAACCACTGAAACGGACCTCTTTGTGCTTGCTTACCAGTGCCTGAAAATCATACTTTGTACCAGTTACTAGAACTATGTGTGCCTTTTAAAAATAGTAACAGTTTTTGCCAGTATGGAAAGCATTTTTTTTCTTATAAAATGACAACATAAAATGGAAAGCACTTTGATCGAGGAAAAATCTACGTCTTAAATGGGCTGTAACAGAAAAAGGAGCAAACAGGTGCTAAAAAAAAAGCAAGCTTCTTACAAGGCATGTGCTTTGTATAAAGCGTCAGCAACACTGGAGGTTTAAGTGACTAATTTACTCCTCTCCAGTAAGTCAAGTCCCAGTTAGGAGTGCAGTAGGTCAGGCTAAAGTCCTGCAGAAGCAGGGTGCAGCGTGAGGACTCGAGCTCCATAAAATCGCTAAAGAATGGAGTAGCCCTTTAGCGTGGGGCCTAAGGCTTATTCACCAGCTCAGTGCTCTGCTCAGGCTTGAGGTTCCTGTAGTTTGTATTTGCATCATCGAATGGTTTTATCAGTGGGTACGTGACGAGTCTGCAGGAGCTGAAGGAATGCATACCGTCCCCAGGGCGTTAGGTTAGAGTGAAATTTCAGTGTGATACCACCAGAGTCCCATGAAATAAACGCTCCTAAAACGTTGCTACACCAAAAGCCCACAACAAAACGAAACACAACAAACATACAAACAAACAAAGCAAAACAAAACCCCAGCGTTGTAACAAAAAAAGTAAACAGCTTTGGTTTGAACACAGTGATCAGATGTTAAACTGTCTTGCTGCGGGATTCTAGAGAAGAGACTTCATGCATACAGAAGCCAGAGCATCTGTTAACTTAATTATAATGCACTGTTTATCAATATTGTAATGTTTCTCACTGGTTCTATTCAGAATGGAAGTTGAGAAGTGTCATAATCCATATGGTTCCCTGAATACTATTTGGTTTCATAAAATGCTTCTTATCACCTTCGTTATTTTGTGGCTTACAGGCTTAGTCTGGTCAAAGAATCAGAAGTAAAATTTACCAGCAGTTATCTCTGCTGCATAGAAGAACCTGGTTTCACTTCAGCAGAACACAAAGCAATCAGCCAAGCACACAGTCCTTACTGCCACCTACAAACAGGCCATACGTTTTTTTATGCAGTACATAAAAAAAATCCGGGCTTTGTTCTTAAGCATCTCTGGGGCCTCTGTGGCAGTGCTTGTACAGCTGCAAGGCAGCTGCATTATTTTCCTCCTCTTTTTTTAAGACTTATTTCAGATCACACTCAACACGAAGACAGACTGCGCTCAACTTATGGCTGATAACAACACTTGATTAACAGATTTTGGTGTAATCCGAGTAGTTTCTCAGCAATATAGATTAAAAGGCTTTTTTTTTTTCCAGCCTCTCCTTGCAAACGCATTCCACTAGTGGCACTATGCTCGAGTCACAGCTGATTTTACTTTATTTGCACTAGTACCGAACAAAGCTGCTCGGCAGACAGGACGCGCGCTGTGAACGAAGGCTCACGGCACATCGCTCTCGATAAAGGGAATGTCGCTGTATTTGCTTTCCGTCACTGCCCACTGTTTCACCGCCTGATCAAGGATCTCATGGGAGAGACGGTGTGCGTAGTCCAGCACTATGGTGCTCGAGGGACCCTTCTCGTCCACCATCACTGCTATCAGTGACGATTTCTCCCCAGTGCATCCTTCGTTACCTTCCCTGCTCCCTTCAACCAGGATGGCGTTTGAACCCGGAAAGGCATCCTTGGATTTGATGCATCCCATGGTACATTTGGAAATGCAGCTGCAAAATTCAGTTCAGCGGCATGTTTTGGTGACCTGGAAATGGTTTCCTCCTGTGTTGCACAGTGTCGCTGCTTCTTGCCAGGGGCTGCAGTTGTTTCGGAGGAACAGAATGTTCACTTCTGGAGAAATCTGTCAAAACAGTGTTTCATAGAAATGAAATACACAGCTTACCATTCTCTGTGAGCTCAAAGGAGAGCTGGGTTTGCTACAGAAGCTTGTAGAATCAGCTGCGCGTGGCACGCGTAAAACGTTCTGTCGGTCAGTAACATCCCTCTACTACAATTATTAGGCAAAGTCTGACTTGAATTCAAGCTGCCCCTGAGTGCAATTCCCAGCACGTGGTATGGGCTAGCACACCCTGTATAACGGCCCGTATGCAATATAAGTGCAAAGCTCTAGGGAAAAGGAAGTTCCTTCCAAACAGATTACACAGGGCTGTTTTCCTCCATCAGTAGACAAATAGCATTTAACTCCAGAGACTGCTGCTCTTCAAAAAAGTGAAAACAAGCAACCCCCCACACTGACTAAAGCACCACGCAACCACCACCTAACGAGTGTCGGGTTACTTGAAATGCAGGGAGACTTGCTCAGCTTCACGAACAAGTGCTCTACAAAGCACCCGACCTCCAGACGTGGTTCACAAGAACTTGCTAATAGCAGTTCCTGCTTCTTCCCCTTTCTCAACATGCGAGAGGGTCCTGTTGTCAAACTCATCAAGACTCGGAACGGTTTCCTCCCCAGTTGGGCTCCTTGTTTTCTGTTTACTAGCCTGCAGAGCTGCTGCTCAGGCTACTTTCCGTATGCAGGCAAAGCAGAATTCGTGCTGTGCCTGACTGCGCTTGGCATGAGCGTACCCGCTTCCCAGAGATAAGAGCCTGCCAGCCAAAATAAAGCCTGTGCTGCACAGAAACCAACTGTTCCCTACGGCTTCACGCGATGACGTTGTACTAAGGTCAGCCAAAGTTAAACATTTTTTGTAAATAGCCTTTGAAAACATAATTATGGCAAAGATGCAAAGCCGTGTTTATTTGTTTAATTTACTGGGGGAAATAGGGGCTCCAAGCCGGTAAGCTGATCACAGGCACGTATTTGCAGAGGAAATCCATTAGCAGGCAGGCAGCCCTCAGGGGTAGGACAGGGCTTCCCCCGCCCAGCGGCTGACTTGTGAGAGTCAGGCTCCTGGTGACAAGCTTCCCTCCTGCTCCTGCTAGCTCCTGAGCACATCCCTGCCTCTTCAGGAAAGAGTTGGGGAAACTGGAGCCCAGCACGCAGAAGCGGTGGGTGGCGTTCCTGGCAGAAACTCAGACCTGGAGGGCTCCTGAAGCCACGAGGTAGGTACAGACATTTTTGTAGCAACTGCTCGGTATCAGCACATCTCAGCAGTTCAGAAAAACGTTTGTAAATCACTCTAATAAAATTCGGTAAGTTTCTATTGTCTGCAATGGCACGACGCAGCACATGGCAGACCCTGCCCCTAGCATTGGTAGTGTCACCCAACACAGAAGAGAGCTAAACTACTGGGGAGACTGCTATTTTAAGAACTTGCTATTAGATGAACAAAAAGGATTCTCTTAACTGCACAAGAAACCGTATATGAGGAGATTTATATATAAAAAAAAAACACATGATGCTCATACCTATGTTTTTCAACTACATGCATTAATGAGACTGACAGTGCTTACAGACCAGAGGCCAAGGAGATGTCTGAATGCGATGCAGACTTCTGAATAGTTTTTTTTCTTGCACACATCTAATTTCAATATTTATCATTAATAAAACATTAATAAAATAATTTCCACTTGCCTTTCTGGACAAATACATATCTCAAATGATCTACTATGGTAGAGAATCACCAGCAGCACTGCTCATACCTGAAAGCTGCAATCTTTATCCAGTCACGGTAATTCACAAGCTTCCTGCCTGCCCTTCTCATTATGCTACTGGTGGCGGTCAGAAGCTTCAGGTTAGATCTCATGACCTCCTTAGTCTTAGCCCGAACTATAAATATTATAGATTTAAACCTCAGCTTCTCCTACCATACTTTGAATACTGTTCAGATGTTCTATGCCACAGTTGACAGACCAATTTATTTTTGTCAGTTTCATCTCGACACTTTATCTAATGACCATCTGAATTTGGATTTTTTAATCTTAAGTTTGGAGCCAAATTCTTTTCTATGATATCATTTTTGGGCACTTTTCAGACGGGTTTTAGTTCATGTTTTATCGTGTTAAGACGTTTTGCTCCCACAACTTGGAGATTTCCTTTCCCCTTTTTAAGAGGATGAGTTAGCATCTGGCAGAAAGACGGAGGCAATGAGAATAGGAGGACACACATCTCCTAAAACAGGCAAAAAGAAAGGCCAGCATCTTCCTCTTGAGGACTGACCTCTGTTCCCACCTTGTTACCTCTGCCTTTTCATTTGTGCTCACTCCAGTGTTGGTGTGACTGTCCTGTGCAGAGAAAGGGGTGGGCTGGAAAACTGCCGGATAGCAAGACATGCAAGACAACTAAATGGCTTCAAATTGATTACTAGTTAGGCTTAATGCAAAGTTATTGACCCTAGTTTCAGTTCTAGGCTGTTGCTCGTTTCATTATTTATAGAGTGCAGTCCTTACCAAGTCGCTGTAGTATGTTTTATAGTTTGCCTGCTCTAGTTGAGTTAATAATGGTTGGCACATAAACGATGTGAAGTTGCCCTCATGAAGTTGCCCTCAGCCTTCTGTTTTCCTGACAACCGTTGCTTGCTGATGTGGGATGAAGCACTGTTTAAATCCTCCCTACCTAACTCATCTCCAGGTGCTAAGCTGAGACCCGGAGTTCAACATGCCTAGCTTTTTGCTAGAGTTCATAGAGCAAGAGTTCATGTTACTCCTGGCACAACGCTTCACTCAGCAACTGCTCAAGGCAGCACTGCCAGATAAGAACCTGTGTCAGCATCCGAGCTCTAGCCTGTGGTCAGGTGCATTTCAGGAGCCACTCATAGATGGTTCAAGGCTCAGGCCAAAACCTCTGTGGGTGTAGCTGCTCGCTGGACACGCTTTTGTGCTCGGCTCAAGGCAGAAGCTTTTGTGTGCTGCCACCTGTTCTGTCCCACCCTTAACCAGGAGTTAAAGCAGCACCATCTTAACAGATGATCTCTTTTTAAAGACCACTCTTACAGTAAGTGAAATACCTTTTTCAAACAAGCTAAATCAACAAGTTCTCAGCTGTGCTCAGTTTGGGTGGACATGTCGATAAGCTTTTACATACCTCATTTAACTTCAACTCTCTACATGCTGTGTGCTATTTCTAAAAGGGTCCTGAAAACGTATCCCTGGAATTTCAAGTTCAGGCGTTGTTTCACCTGTTACTACACATCCATGCACAGTGGTAATACAAAGACAGAAAATACTGAGGGAGCTGCACCGTGCTGAACTCACCTTGCATGAGAGAGCCAAGCAGCCTCTTTGCCAGCCTTCTTAAGTGTTTCCTGCCAAGCTAAGTCCATTTCTAATTGCTGCTGAAGGAAATAAAACAATATTAAAAAGATGCCTGCAGTTTCCTATCATGCCATACAAAATAAAGAAGGAGGGGGGAACAGGATGGGAGACATTAATAGCATAGCTGCAGTTTTATTTAGATAAACATAGATGTTTTAGTATTAAAATCGTCAGTACAAAATTACAAAAGGATAAATGTGAACTATCCAAAAATAAGAGTTTTGTTTCTCTCTCTGGAATACGTTTACGTATGACAAAGAGGCCTAAAAGAAAGCTTTCCTGACATGCAGCATCTCCAGCTATCAGAGGCAAATGGGTTCCTGCTACCACGTCACTGGTTTCCATCAGTAAGACCTTTGAAGAATCTCTGTGAGGACCAGTGCTACGCTGCAAGGAATTGCTTTCCTCTGAGGCTCTCAATTTTAGCTGTCAGCTGATAAACAATAAGTCATCCTTTTCCAGATAGCTCAGCGTAGCCTTGCCCAATTGGACACACTGGGTAATTTCTGCCCTAACGGAACCAGGCTCCTCTCTTCCCAAACTTGCAGGTTCCAATGTGAGTCCTGGTGGGGAGGCATTTAGCTTCTTCCTCAATGCCCAGGAGGGAAGGTCAGTGCGCTACTTACCAGTAATGTGTCTGCTTGTAACAAATCACCCCCCGTGTCCCCAGTGCAGCACAGACAGCTTCACGGCTGGGACTCTGCAAAGGGAATTGATAAATACAACTTAGCACTTAGGAAGGTGTCAAAGTTGCGCGTCGTCGCAAAGTTGGATGATCTTTACTAAGTGCTGTCCTTGCAGAGCTCTGCTTGCCTGCTCACCCCCAGTGTTGGACTCTGTCAGATGCAAAAGGATGATGCAGCACTTCAGAAATTACACCGAGTGAGAGGCTGCAGCAAGGTACGTCCAGCACCCAGCCCCGGGCATGCAGCGGGGCCACTGCTGGGGTAAGGGGCTCCTGTCCCACTCGCAGGATGCCAGCCCTCCTCCCCCTGCCACAGCAAGCCCAGGTAGGGACGGTTTTGGCTGGGCTGTAGGAAGGGTGGTGTCACGTCGAGCATCCGGAGTGCCCCATCTTGTGTCTAATCTTAAAAGTCTGCTCCGCTTTTCTCCATCTCCGAGAGAGAGATGCTGAGACCTGGAGCATCTATCATCCAGGCACAAAGGGAGAGGAGTCAGACAGTCACGGGGCTGTCATTACCAGGGGAATTGTGTTACTCCGTCATAATAAAGCCAGCCAAACTGAAGCCTCTTGCTTTCTTGGACTACTTTGAAAAAGCAGCAGCACCGTTTTCTGGGCTGATGGAGAGAGGAAGAGTTTGAAATTTATTATAATACTGATGTTGCAGAATAGGGATAGAAATGTTAGTGTTCAGCACACGTTCTCCCCACTGTCGATAGCAAAAGCTTGCAACGGGGCCCCCAAAGCTACCCACAAAATACACAGTGCAGAAGTACCCAACCAGTGGTTATGCTTGCTAGCTGGATGTGCAGCTAGCCTTAACAGAATTTCTCAGCCTTTCAAAAATAGCATGTATTTTTTTTCTTCTAAAAACAATCTGAAAAACACAAAGGGAACAAAATTTCCCTGTATTTCCACTGGATTACAGACTTTTCTCAGACTTCAGTGGGAAACACAGCAGACGAGCACGCCACAAGGAAATTGAGGCCCACCCACGCCGGATGGCGGGTGACCTGACGTATTAACAAGCAGAGGTAAAAACCAAGCAGCTCTTGGGGCACCCAGACCTCTGGGCTGCACCTTACCGCGTGAAATGTTTACGTCCTCCCTGCAGCAGCAGAGAGGAGCAGAAACCCAGCGCATCCGAAGGCCGCTGCCTCTCCCTGGCCAGGTGGGGTGTGGGGCACGGGGACACGTGCGGTGCGTTCCCGGCAGCTCCGGCACCCGCGTGGCAGAGGGACGGGATCACGCGCCTGGAGCGCAGCACCCCCGCCAGCGCCACACGATGCAGAGGCTGCCCCGCGCAGAGCAGTCCCAGGCAGGGGCTCCAGCCCAGCAGGGTTGCGTTTCTGCCTCTCCTTAACATCCAGCTTTCTGCAAATCCTACAGAGCAGACGCGTGGACACGCGTTTGTGAGGAAGTCTCTTTCTAATCATAGGAGAAGAAAGTTAAAATGCTATTTTAAGACGATTTCCAAGACTCAGCTACTTCGGGCAATCACTGAAATACCCCAGTACACCAAAACAACCCAGGCAAGGATGAGCCAGCACAGAGCCTCCATCCCTCACGGGGCCGTTCCCTCTCCCTGGTGTTGCTTGCTGCCGACAAGAGATAAAAGCTGCAGATTGGAGGGGCTGGATGCAGGAGATGCAAACGCCCGCTGTGCCGGCAGGATTAGCGCATCGGTGAAAGTCTCCTGGCTATCTCGCAGCACACGCTGGAATTTTAAAGCCTTCCCCCCTCCCCAGCTAGAACCGATTAACTTCTGCAGGCTTCTAGGGCAGCTGGTAGCTGACTGGGGCAGCAGCACAGCACTGGGGAGCACTTTTCTTTCACTCTTCCCTTCCAGAGTTAGGCATAACCGCTAGCTCGGTTAAAAAGGCTTTTCAATAAGAAGATGGTTGATGCAGCAAGCAAAGGTGAAGCAAGGAACCTTTACATCAAAACAGCAATACCTCAGAAAACAGTCGTGCCATTAGGTCCAGTCCTCAGCTGTCAGGTTTGTTTCCATCCAGGAAACAGTCTTGCTAGAAGCTGAGAACGCTGTGTGCTTGGTCGCTCTGTCATTTCATGAAAGTAAAAGCGCGTCCCAGCCAGCCCGTCCTGAAATCCTCCCTCCTGCCTTCAGCACAGCGGTGTGTCTGCCAGGGTTGCATTCAGCTTGGAGAGCAGCCCGAAGAGAAGAGGTGACGAGGATGCTGAAAACTCCTTACACGATCTGCTCCGACTTGGCTCAGCTGCTGCCCACGCGACCGTAGGTACCGCTGCTTCTGTCGGCACGTGGAGAAAACGCGTCCACTGCGTTCACGCTGCTTGGCTTTTCAGCGCCTGGTGGTTTGGGCCCCCAGGACACGAGCAAGCAGGCGTTTATCAGGGCTGCTGCAGCCTCTCTGACACGGGCAAGGGAGAGTCATTGAGTCGCCACTCCCTCCCCCCCCCACAAACAAGCATGGCGTGCCTGGTATTTATCAAAACTTGCCTTCTTAATGAATACGACCGGACCAAATGGGATTTCCTTAGCAAGCAAAGCTTCAGAGGGAGGCTGTAAAGGAAAGGGATGAACTCGAAGATGCTGAGCTGCTCAGAAGCTCCACCTGCAGGAAGTGTAGCCAAAACTGAAGAAACCCAACCACAGAAATCAGAGAAGAATGCCTTGCTTCAGAGGATGAAGAGCTAATGGTCATGGAGGAGACCTGGAACTCCCTAAGAACACAGACCCACTTCCCAAGCGGTGCTCCAAGACACAGCAAATGGATATAAAGTGTTTAGCCTAGACCTACAGCAGTTTCCTTGCCCTGAGCAACCTGGAAAGATGCTGGACGCTGTCTCAGCACCTCTTTCAGCAAAGGCCAGAGAATGGCAAGCACCTGCCCCAGGGGGGCACTGGTGTGTTCCAGCACTCACTGCAGCCACTGTCGGGGCTACGCCGAGGAACGCGCCCAAACACCCAGCCGCTCAGCTTGGGCTACAACCGAGGACCCACGAAGCCTGCTCCTGCCCTGCACAGGTGCCAGGCGAGGACAGCCTGCTGCAGACAGCCACCGGGGACGCCAAGACCGTGGGGAGCGAGAGAGCCCCTCCTGTTGTCAGCGGCTCCCGGCAGCGCGGAGCCGTGAGCCCCTTCCTTCCCGCAGGTGTTTCACCCCGGCGGGCTCAGCTCTCCCCTCCAACCCGTGCCGCCGGGCTCGGCCGCCAGCGCAGGACCCGAAAGGCAGCAGCACGGGAGGGACTGACGGGGGCGCCCAGCGGGGATGAGCGGGGGGGGGGGGGGCGTCCCCTTTTTAATTTAATTGCCCCACGCAGAGATGTGCCGGGGGTTCCCGCCCCCCGAGGACCCCCCCTGCCTCCCTCCTCCTCCCCCGGGGCGCCCACCCCGCTGTCCCTCGTCCCCTCTCCCCCCGACACGTACCGGCGGCACCGGGGCTGCTCCCTCCGGGCGCGGGGCGGCGGCGGGGCCCCGCCTGCAGCCGGCGGCGGGCGGAGGCGGCGCGGCTCCGCCTCACACGGGCGGGCTGGGACGGGGCCGCCTTCCCCCCCCCGGTGTCCCCCGGCACCCTCCCGGGTGTCCCCGGCCCCTTCCCCGGCCGCAAGGGTCGCGGGGAGCCGCGGAGGAGAGCCCCGGCCCCCGCGGAAGGTGCCCGGTGCAGCTGGAGGATGCGGGGCTCCGGCGTTTCTGCCCAGGGCTGAGCGAGGTGGTGCGGTCTGCAAAGCGGCCGTGGGGGATCCGAAGAGCTAAATAATGAAGTTCTCGTCAGCCGAAGCCTCCCATTCACCAAAAAGATGCACAGCTTTACCTGACATGGCTGGGCTGCCTGGCACTAAGATGGGTGATAGGGTGTGAGAATCAAACCTGTGTCGCAAAATGGGGCTGCTTCACTGCAACAACCCGTTTTGCATCAGGGAATCGTTAAGGTTGGAAAAAAAACCTCCAAGATCACCTGGTCCAACCATCCCCCTACCACCAACATCACCCACTAAACCATGTCCTCAAGCACCAGGCCCAACCTTCCCTCGAACACCCCCAGGGACGGTGATGCCACCACTTCCCTGGCAACCCGTCCCAGTGCCCGACTGCTGTTTCTGAGGAGAAATGTCTCCTCATGGCCAACCTGAACCTCCCCTGGCACAACTTGAGGCCATTCCCTCTAGTCCTACCACTGGTTACCTGTGAGAAGAGGCCGATCCCAGCTCCCCACAGTTTCCTTGCCAGGAGCCGTAGAGAGCAATGATATGCTATGTAGTGTGCATAGTTAAAAGGAGGCTATTTTAATTAAAACTTTGTTGATGGAAAGATGTTCCAGATAAAGATTTTTATTTTTTCCAGAGTCTCTTCTATGTTATGCATTGCTTTTAGGTTCTGCGTGCAACTGTGATTTACCAGAGCCCTTTCTTAAAACTAGTATTTCTTAAAATGTTTGCCACCACATTGATTAAAAGTAGGAACAAGTGCGATCGGAGCGAGCCTGAGCACAGGCCACGGAAATTGCTCGGTGCTGCCCTAGTTTTCAACCCTGTTACTACCAAAAGTACATCGCAGTGGCAATTGCACGTTTGCTCCAAACCTTAGGGCACAACATTGATTTCTAGATCAGGATTATTTTTGGAACGTCCCACCCTCCTGCTCTCAAATATGGTTCAACAGTTTTAAACTTTGAATAGAGAATATAAATGGACACCCTAGTTGTACTTTCCTGCATGAAGATACCTCTAACATTAAAAACATAATACATAACCCACTGCTATAAATCTGATGCTTCTTTTTTGTTGCTACTTAGCATGCACATACTGGTATAGCTGAAATGAGAAAAACAGCACGAGGCAGCAGTGCGTTTGTTGAGCTTCGTGTACATTATAATGAATCCTCAGCGCTGTGTGAGAACAGCTGACTTACCAGCAGTCTCCACTGTGACCGTAATGAAATATTTAGGGAAAGACCTGCTCTTTTCCAAAAAATGGGTGAAATACCCCAGACAGCAGTAGAACTTGAAGCACGTGCTTGGTTTTACTTACGTGCTTACACTTCCACACTGGCATCAGCGTCCTTGGGGCGGGGGGCTGCGCTGCAGTGATTCATAATCTTGCCCAGTCACCGGCAGGAACACCTGTGCTAAAACATTTGGAACTAGTTAAATCACCACGTTTGCAAGCTTTTCTGTAAAGAAACAACACTATTTACTTAGAACTTGTTTAGATACTTACAAATGTGCTCAGAAGCTAATTATGACAGTGTGCTAATCTATAAAGGTGGTGTGCCCCCACCAAATGAGATACAACGTGGGGGTATTAAAAATAGGTGTTAATATGGGAGAAAACAATTGTCAGCAAAAAAAATAAATGAAGAAACCAGAAGAGGAGTTATATACTAAATTATATGTTTCTATACAGCACAGTTTTTTAGTCAGTTGAATGTAACAGATGTTAGATACTTCTGTTTCCACATGTGCTAGCTGATAATCTAGAAATTAATAGAAAGTTTGGGAAGTCTGTCTAGGACAATCTTAGGAATCTTTAAAAAACAAAACTTAATTCACAGAATGGGTATTGGGTGTCGAAGAAAACCTGTAATGTTTCGAAGAAATGATATCATGCCACATCTCATTGAAGTACCGTTGAAAAGCCCACAGTAAGAAAATATGTTGGTGTTTTGTGTGGAACAGGGATGACAAAGTTTCCCAAAAAATATTAAGTGGGAAAGAGGAAGCTTTTGTCCTCTGTTTTCTGTAATATAAGCCCTGAAAATGCTTTCCTTACTTCTGCTTTCCAGTCAGAAACCAGATGCCCGATTGAAATAAACCTCATCCATTCTCCATCATGTTTATGCATCTCCTAGCTTCTACCATTGCTTAGCAGTTTTACCAATGAGCATTGATAAGACAGTACATATTTAGAACTGAAAGGCATAGCTATCTGGTTCAGGTTCTGTCTTTGGTAGCGCTGTTACAATACATGGCTTATATATGATGAGAGAAAAGCAGGACCAGAGCCTGGCCTAAGGGAGAAGACTTTAGGACAAAAGGTTGACGCCTTGCCGTTTATTACATATAGGACATTAAATCTGCAAGAGAAAGTCAGGGATTCATTGCCAGTTGGATTATTAGTCACACCAGATAAAAGTGCTTGGTGGGTTGAGATACTTTTGCAATGTAGAACTTCATTTTATATGCACCATATGCTCCAGAAGCATAACTAAGAAAAATTGCTTTCAAGAGAAAAGAAAACAACAAATTACTGAAAATCCAAGACTGTTTTGCAAGGATCTTGTGACTCATGCTAAGCAGTTTCACCATACTGGCTTCTCTCAGGTTGTTCTAAAACTCGAAGACAATTATATTGCAAAAACCTAACGCTTCCCGAATGCTCCTGGGGCTTTTCACAAGGGGGAACTATGCTGGAATTCAGAGGAAGCCAAAAAATTTTACAGAAATGCTTCTGAGTTTTATTAATTGTCATTTAAGATAGAAATATTTCTTTAACAGTGGAATTTCTTCCCACGGAAGGAAGATGACCATTTCAGTTAGTGAAGAGTCAGTGGTGGCGAGCCCTTACCTGGTTTTTGCGCTAACGGAGGAGTAAACTGTGCTTCCCAGGGAATCGTAACCATCGGCTTCATCTTGGTGTCATGGCAGCGACAAGGATTTTCCTGTTCTCGAGGAGCTTCTCTGAACGTTTACTCTTGCTGCGGTGCATATAGCGGCCAAGTGCTCAATCATCAGAGCAGCTCTGCACATTCATCGTGAAGGAGAACCGAAACAGCAGTAATAAACACTTCCCAGGAGCCTGGGGAAAGAGGCAGCTATACCTTTGGCTTTCGTCTGTGTCTGAAGCTGGAGACGACGTTCGGTGGTGGAAGGCCTGAGCCTGAACATCAGCTGTCCATGAGATGCAACGTGGACACGTGGCTCCAGCCTTCCTCCTGCCTAGCAGCTTGGGTGTGGTTTGGAGACAGCCCGTGTGGTCAGACACCAACCTCCCTGCGAACACAGACTGTTCTCACCCTGTGCTCCGTGCTAGAAAACATGAAACAGGAAAACAGCAAATACCGAATATTATTTATATTGTTGTGAACGAGGCAGTAGAGCAGCCAGAGAAATACTCGTAATTTATATGCAAGTCTTCTTTCCTTTCATGTTTGCTCAAATTCTAAAAGCAGTGAAATGAAAATTCCCCTCAAAGCATGGGAGGACATTGCAAACACGGCACAGGCCTGCAGCACAGCAAGGAGATTAACCAAGCACGAGGCATTAGAATATTGCAAAGAGGATCAAAAGAGATTTGTGACTGAAAAGCCACATACCAGAATTACAGTCAGCTGAGAAGCTGGGCAGACAGAAAATGGTAAATCTTTTAAATTTAGATATCTTCTAAAATAAATTCAAAGGTTGGGATGTGCACTGCAATTTGTCACGCAAGGCCTCCTTGTGATGTGAGGCTGCAGACAATGCCATCTCCTTTCTAAACAGAGAATTCTCATTTTGTGATAATCAAATATTTAATGTGACTTTGCTTTCTTTGCTAGGTAATATGGCCACCGACGTGCCAAAAACTGAGAGCCCTGAGGACAACAGCAGGCAAAGCAGTAGCTGTGAATAAATTGCCACACAAATGGAAACAATAAAGAGAAATAACAGTAATGTAAGGACCCAATCATCCCATAAAATTCCCTTCTCCAAAGTAAAAATCACTCCTAAGGTTTCCAATACAAAAGAGATTAAAATAAAATAGGAAATAGAAAATTGCATCTCAAGTGAAACGAAAGCACACTTCACTGCAGACAAAGCCATGGATCAGCAGGGCAGTGACACACTAAGACCCCCTCCCCTCAGTCCTGTAACACCTGTGGATGCTCATACACTTCAAAAGGAGAAGTAGTGTGTTTCAGAGGCTTACAAACATTTGTGTGCAGCCAAACTACCTTCATATTTTCACGCTGAGATGAACATCATTAGGAGCAACAAACAACACGAACAAGGATGAAACAAGTAACAGGCTTTGTCCTGGCTCTGCATCTGGGTGGGACTTGTCCACGGCGGTCCGTGTGGTGCTGTGCTTTGGATTTGTAGCTGCAACAGTGCTGGCGACTCACCTGTGTTTTGGCTATTGCTGAGCGCTGCTTGCACAGTTCTTTGCCGGTCTGCCCGGCAGGAAGCCCCTAGGAACTAACACATTCCTGATATGCCCCTTCACGTGATTTTCTAGACGTGACGTATAGATGTCTTTTCTAAAGACGGGCATGAAACTGAGAGTTGTTTTCCTAACGCCTGCTGTAATTCTCAACAGAACAAAACAGATAAACAAAACCCGGCCCGTGCCTGAAAGATCAGTTCCTAAACCCTGAGGAATTCAGCCATAAGGACAGGCTTCTGAAAGGCGTGCACCCCCCTCACGTTAAAGGACGTCCCCATTTCATGTGTTGTTCACCTGCCTGCCCAGCACGCCCAGGGGGTGACATCCAAAAGGGTCTGGTGCGCTAAGTGCGCTCAGTGTGCTAAGGAGGTGGGCAGGAGAATTGCCTCCTGAGGGGATTTTCAAGTAGGAAATGAGGCAGAAGAAGAACAGCTTACAAAGATGCTTGGGTATAGACTGCCTGAGAGGCTGCATTAGGGCAATGAGCGAGGACCGAAGGCGAGAGTTCTGTGGATACGCGCCCCTGGGGGAGGTTTATGGGTGACTGGATCAGAGCTGCAGAAAACGGTTTCATTTTCTTAGATTGCCTTGTTGGCTGAGATCAAGTCCTGTGTGCTTTTCTCTCATACACCAACAGCACCTTCTGCAGCACAAATGTCACACATGCTCCTTTATAAAATCACAAAATGTCTTCAGCTGTCAGTAAAACGAGAAAATCATTTCCAGAAGAGTTCAGTTTACCGACCAAGAACTGTCCTCACGATTGCCGTACACAATAGATACTTTGCCATCTGCAGATATTATTCGATACCCTGATAATCTAATTATCATATCTATCCAATAGTTGATATCCTTTCCACTATGTATCAAGAGGTTTTCAATTGCATTATTTTACATTCAGAACTCCTGCACACACTGAAATTTATGAGTAGACCGATTAAACAGCAAGAAAAAAAAATGGGTGGTGAAATAAATGATGGTACATAGATTAAAAAAAGATACTTTTTTTTCATAACTAGAGATGTTATCTATAACCACATGGCAAAGAAAAAAAATGATTCAATTCACGGTATACATAGGCCATCACACCTCTAACTCTGCTTTGATCTAACTTTGCTTTCTGGAGGAAAGAATAACCTTTAACATGGTACAAGCAATTTCTCTTGGGGAAGAAAACTGTCCTGAGGAAATCATGAATATCACATAACACTCCAATTGAAATAAAGGGTAGTTATGGATGCTCTGTATGATGGTTACACTTTACTAAGAGATTCACCAGAGCATGAGCGCATGGCTCAGGAGCCTTTTTTTTAGGTTACGGCCTACTGCTCTGATTTAAGTCTCAGTCTGCCTAATTCCCACTTAATTTTAATTCCAGCTATCCACTCCTACCTCAAATACAGCAGTGGAAAGAATATTTTAGTTGGAAGACAGACTCAGACGGATGGCACAAGCTTGCTATACAGAGGCTTTGACTGCTTTTTGTTAAATGTTTTGATAAGAACATTTCTAAAAGTTTAATGACTGAAAAGACTGAAAATATTTAATTGGATAAGATACATGATTCTAAACAATGCATAAAGCTTATGATAAGATACTGTTAAAAAAATAAATAAAACTGAAACTGGTATGCCACTAACATCTGATTTGAACTGGTGAAGGGTTTGCAGAGTTGGGCCGGGATCTTGGTTTCTGTGGTTGGAGTTACCTGAGATTTTGTACTCACCACTGAACGGAGCTGGGTACACCCGTAGGTCTGGGACTGGTGAGGGCTCCTGTGTTAAACCAGGGCTCCAGCACATCCATCAAGAAGTATCAGACATTTGTATCAGCTTGGGATGGAGTCTCAGGTCTGAACAAGGAGACGCATGTATATATAGTTGTGTACACAAATAACGTACTACAATCCAATATCTCAAACCTAAGAGCTGTCTCGCGCTTCGTTTTGTCACAGCGTTGCATGGTCCGCTTTTCTGATTTGATAAAGTAGTTGGAAAGGTAAAACAACCACTGAGAGACAAACGGATCACAAAGCATCCAGCAAGACCATCCTGCCCCGGCTGGTCTGCCAATGACCCCACAGTTTAATATTGTGCAAATTAACTCCTATTAACTGGGATAACTTTCAGTTCTCCTTCTGGCTGTCCTTCCTTCTTCTTCCCCCCCATGTCAGAAGTCTGTTCTTTGATGTCTGAATTAAATATTGTTCGTCCCACGTAGTTCAAAGTTCAATACACTACTTGTGGGCTGCACAGCATCTTACTAGCTGGAAAAAGTTCGTCAAATCCTGACTCTGTCATCAGAGGCCAAGCCACTGGATGCGATTTCCACAGCAAAACTTGTGTCACTCAGCACCAAAACAAGCCCTCATTTAGTGAACGAGAGGAGTCATTCCAGTAGCTGAGCCAAGAGCCCACAAACACATGGTCTGACAAATTCTTTTCAGCAGGCGTCAATAGTGCAGACAGACAGACACATTATTTCAAGGCTCATTTCTTCTGAATCAGAGGGGATGAACTGGAACGAACAGTTTCAGCCTAACAAGAATATTTAATATTTTTATCTGTCTCATCTACGAACAGCACCACATAATATCAGCAATTAAATAACAACTTAATCCCTGTAACCTGCCACCTCTTATCTAGCTACTTACGGGCTTGCAGAGGTCTCATCACCTCAGCATCTTAGCACGTTATAACTTTTGTTCTTTGAACTATCTTCTGAGTGGAAAATTAGAAAGGAAATATAATGGTGGGGAAAGGAGGATGAGAGGGAACGGGTGGGATAGCTTGCAAACCCGGTAGGCTTAACCTGTGCATGCACTAGAGTACTGCATAGAGAGCTCTGATCGAACGAGCTGAGGGACAGCACCAGGCTAACGAGATCATATTGCATCCTTTAGCAGCCCTGCTGTTGTGCTGCATGCTCCGTGTTGCACTGACAGCAGGGACCCATCCGTGTCAACTCATCCCAGGTTGGCTCCAGTGTCCCAGTACAACGTTGCTTTGCGAGGCGCAGGCATGCCCAGCAACCGGGCAGGCGGGTGGCCGCTTTTAGCGATACAAACTTGGACGGTTGGACTAGATGATCTTGGAGGCCTTGTCAAACCTTAATGACTCTATGATTCTGTGAAATAGTAATGACTATTTAACTATTAGTACTCTTACTGCTGCTGGATGGAAAAGACTAAACTGATTTGTGCAAGGTCACACACAATCTGGAGGCCAGAATCAGAAAACCATCCCTTCAGTTTACCATAATTACCCCTTGTTTTAAGATTTCATATAAGAAAAAGATGACTTCACACTCACATAAGCAAGTGACAAAGTTCTCATTGACTTCGGTAGAGACAAGGCCTAAGCTTGAAGATACTTTAACCAAATAACCTTTCCTCAGTGCCCAATGCCAAACCTCTGAGTTTTGCCAATTGTGATTTTCCGTGCTGAAAGAAAGATCCCAGGCAGCTACAACGTATTTACAGTTGTAAACAACTTGCTACTCAATTAATTATTTTCATGACTTTAATTAATAAAGGGTTTTGTAATTATTTTCTATGGTCTTTTGACAGAACTGATTTAAAATACACTAGATAGAAATAGGCTACAAATACAAGTATTATTTAATGCAGATGGATTGTTAAATTTACTTCCAAGACTTGCTGCACACTTATTATTCAAGCAACCTATTCCAAACATACCCAGAGTGACAATAAATCAATGACTTGTAACAGCAATACAATATATTATTCCACAGATACCACACACAGCTATCACAGCATCCTGTTGTGATATTTGCTTGATGTTCAGATAATGACACAGTTAAGAGGACAGCATTCCTCACCTTTTTCTTAAGATGCGTAAAGAATGAGAAACATCTTGGAAAAATGCATGTTTGGAAACAATTTTGAAACATTAGCCCTCTCAGGAGAGGCAGCAAAAATCTCTTCTGTCATCTGACATGAGTAGCCCGTGAGCCATGTTAATTATTTCAGACTGAAACTCATAACAAAATATGGAAGGCTAACTTCATTATTATGAGAAGTTGCAGGTTTTGTGTTTTCTTAACTAACCAAAGGTTCCGTTCTTTGAAGGTTATGCACCAAGTAACAGCCACTGCAGCAGGGCATTTATATTCAGGAAATTATTTTTGGAAGAAGCTCCTAGTTGATGCAAAAGGGCAAAGGCCACTGGAATTTGAAATCAAGAACCTCAGTCTATTAGGGTTGGATCCACAGCCTTTGGAAGACCGTATGATCTAATAAATCATTTCAATGCACGTGGATCAGACTGCCTTTGGAATTTGTTGCCTTTAGTGATATTGTGCAATACTTTATTAGTGTTTATTAGTGTTTACTGTATGCGTGCTTGCTAGAGTGGAATTGCACACGAGGTTTGGTTTCTTCAGCCAGCACCGTAACTGTTTTTTGAATCTTCATCATTCTTCAAATTTAGTGTCGTTACTCCAGTCTTTGAAAGAAAATGCTACAAATTCTCTGCTGGTGTTACAGGCATGAATAAAGACTTTTGACAAATGATGTTTGTGTCTCTTTGGATATTGACACAGCTTCTTTATTCTCCGTAGCAGAAAACTAGTAATAAGTTTTTGCGCTTTTTTTTTCCCTTTCTTTTTCCTGCCTGTGGATTTCACAGTGTTAGAAATGTTCACATGGGCATGTTGATGAACTTAACGCAAGTCACTACAAATAGCATCCATTTCCCCCATCCCCAAAGACTCAATGCTACAAGAGTCATGAGAAGTCACTTCAAAAATTCGCAGTCACTTTGTAAAGTCATCTCTGAGTGTCAGTCAAGTGAGCAAAGCCTGTTTGTTTGACCTGTGAAACCTTTTTTTTTTCCTTTTTCTTTATATGCTGCTGCTCCTATGCTCATGCATATAGCAAATGGAAAAAAAATGTAATTTTAACTCAGTTCTTGAAGTCTCAGCTATGCAGAGGGTAATATTATAGGTAAGATAAAGTATGAAAACCACTGCATAGTAGCAAAAATAATATCAGCTTTTTCTAATTTTACCTTGAAAGGAAAGGTTTTCTAAAATAGAAAATAAATGTCTATGTGATACAATCTTACCTTTGAGAATTTTGGGGTTCTTGTTCACTGTTAAATTACATTTAAGGGATGTCACCAATAGAATTATGATCTGTTGTAACTATCACCCCAATAAAACTGCAGTATTTGAAGTAGTGCAGTGTTTAAAACTATTATATACATACAAATATATATATTTAACTTAATATTCCAATACACTGTTCAGGCAAATTTAATCTGTGCAAATTTCTTTTTAGATACAAGACACTTTCATCTCATGGAAAAAGCCAGAACCACCCAAAAGCAGAACAGTTCAGTGTTCCTCTTAAGAGCTGCAGTTCTCGTGACATTTGACCGTGCTTAAACTGGACATGACTCAGGAATGATACCTTCATTCCACCTCCCAGACAGACAGATTTATAGAACAAATAATTCAGTTGAGATTATTGAATATGCAGTCAGTCAGAAGGAAGAACTAAATTGCTTGCGAAGTTTGTAGAATTTTATGTTTATTTTATATGTATATATTTTTAATATATAAAGGACAATAGGACCGAATAGCTCAATTAAAAACTTCTGTTCAATGTGCCGGTGTTTTTGGAAACTTTCAAATACTGGTATGCAGAATGAGCACATAAGAGACAACTATAGTTTATCTACAGATGTATTATCAATACATCGCCATGCCTGAAAAATTGTAGACACTTTTAAGATATTGTTGATTATTCCATCCTAAAACTAACAACCCCTTCACAGAGAAGCCAGAGAGAAGGGAAGAAAATGTTACAGAGCTGGAACAGCCTAATACTGAAGAAATGGAGCTATTTATTATAGAAAAGAAGGAACAGAAATTTAAATTCTGCACAGAACAGAGAAGGCAGATAAGAAATTGCTGTTTACTATTTCCCACAGAAAAGCACAATAGGCCCTATAATGAAAAGGAAAAGAAGAAGTAAATGATGATAATAAGAAGTTTCTTTACATAATACCTAATTAGACCACAGGAGATGCTACCTTTATACTGAATTCAGAACACACAGCTTCACTGCAACATGCAAGATAAGGTTTGGAAGGGATATCTTATCTCATAACTTCAACATAAAGACAAGCCTTAGCAGAACTCAAAGTGGAGACCTGTGAAATGGCAGATTATTTTGCATGCTTATGGACATTTCTTGAGGATTACACAATTTCTTAGTGCTCATTATTTTAGTAAAGAAAAATAATTCTGCAGAAGACTCAAAGATTTTTGTTACATGTTAGATACATACATGTCATCTCTGATTTCCAAGCCTCGCCAGATTTTGCAAGTTTACCAGGCTTGTTTGAATTATTATAAAAATCAATCAAACAAACAAAATCCACAACTGGAGGCATATGACTACTCTGACACTCATGATAATTGTACTGATTTCCATCAGCTTTTCTATTGATTTCTACTTGTTAATGATATTCGTGTTCTATATGAATTCTCTGGTCTTTTCCTCAGATCATGTGTAGAATAGAAAAACAAGGTGGTTTTTTGTTTGTTTTTTAAAAAAAGGCCAAGAACAAACCAGCAAATCAATCAACCAACAACCCAAAGCCACCCTATTTTACGAAGGCTGCTGCTACTGAAATGTGTGAAGAGAATATGTAGATGCAAACTGCAACTGAATGCAACCGAACATACTGTTCAGGTAAGCTTGCTGTAGGATACAAATGAACCACTGTAGATAGGATAGAAATGGGTCAGTTCTTTAGCCATGCCTCAAAAACTGACCTGAATCATTTTGCAATGAATCAAAATCATGCACTTACCTCAATGAAAACTCTGCCAGCTCTGAGCAAGTCTTCCTGTCAGTGCGAATCACATGTTAGACATGACTACTCCGTAATTCAGCACTGACTGAAACTAGGCGGTGTTGGTCCATTTGGACAGGCTTCTTCCAGTTTCTTGCCCTTCTACTGCCTTTGTTACTGTTGTGTAATTCTGTGGAAGAAAGAAAGTGAGATAGGTTACCCCAAGGCGATGTTCTGAAACAAAATCTGACCTACCCCAAATTCAGGTTTAAACAAAACATGCTCAGCCCTGCATTGATAATAAATACTCATTTACCACTGCTGCAATATGCAGCTGGGAGAAGTGTGCCACTCCCATGTTCAGTAGATGTTCCCTTGGAAAGAACAAAGGACTTCTTGCAGAAACCATGTGTATTAACACTGGTTCTCTAAGAGCAACTCTATGCTGACAACTGGCTTCAGTGGGTCAGCTTAGAAAGTCGGATGGTTTGCAGGAAACACCCTCTATTAATTTATAGTGATATCAGCTGACACAAATCTTAGCCCCAAATGCAAGAAGATAAGCCTGTCACTAAATAATTAGCATTTTTAAGTACAGAATAATACCTCTGTGAAAGAGGAATATGTAATTTCTTTTTATCATTTTGGTAGATTTAAAAAAAAAAATAAGAAATGCATACCATTTGTTGTGTAACAGAGTTCAAGGAATTATTAGTGGTATTATTGTTTTCCTAGCTAACAGGAAGAGATACAACAGAAAGGTAATCTCTTTTATTAAGCCAACCAGCACAGTAAGAAAAAATGAGCAAGCTTTTGAACACAGAACCTGCTCTTTTGGCTCAATATCTAATTAAAACCAGTATTGTGTACATGTACGTACACATACACACCATAGCTACACAAATACAAAAAAATAATATTTTTAATGCAATTTAGAATCTAATGAAGCAATTTTTCTCTACTAAGTTATCACTGAGATATTGAAATTAACCACACTGCTTTCCCAGAGGTATTCATATAAATCATTAGATTACATCAACCAAACTTCAGAACTGGTGAAGCAGCCAGCTGTACAATTCTAGTCAATAGCTATTAATTCACTTTCCTTTGATCTAAAGGCATTGGACAAGGTGTCAGAATGCCTTTGGATCTCATTAAGCCCCTTGGATGATTTGTAGCAAGTGTAACATACTAATTTGATACAATCAATCTTATTTCCCGTTTGCACTGCATTACTAATTTTCTCATCCATCTATTTCAATCAATATGTGCTACAAAGCCTTAAAGGCTTGGTTAGGCTATTTTTTTAATCAATCACAAGCTTTTGCATGCATCAAGACCTTTCTTGTTAAAACTTCAGGAATGGTCATGAACTACTTGCTTGCAGTTCGTCAGATTTGTGTACTCCAAATATCCTGGTACAAAGTTCACTTGGCATAGAACAAGCTGCGTGTACTTATCACAAAGCAGCATACAAACAACTCTGTATCTATTAATCTGGATATCCTAGAAATATTTTTTCTATTAACTATTCCACTCCTATATAAGTCCTAATTGTTTTTGTATAACTGCAGAATGACAGAGGTGTCTGGAATGTCTATTGCTGATGAAGGTGAAAAGCAACCAACAAACAAAACCCAGTCAATTTCTTTGTGGTTTATCCTTATTTCTCATCAATGAGTCGGTTGGTGCTGCCAATTAGTGGGCTTGATGAGACAGAAGAGCTTGTGAATCCCAAGATAAAACTTGTAAATTTTTAAAGTAGCAGCCTCTAGATTGTGAAGAATTAGAAGTGTCTGCTAAAGGAGCCAGAGATGATTCCCAAGAGGAAAAGGCAGTAAAGCTAATGCTTTAGCCCGTGTAGACTGTGTTCCTTAAGTTCATGCTCTTATGTGAAGCTTCATAATGGAGCTCATAAATAAGAAACATCTTTAATAAATCAACAGGAAGCAGACAACAAACAAGAAAATATCTTAAAAAAAAAAAAGGAGAGAGCAAAAGCTGTATTTCTTCTTCTTACACAGCAGACAGCATTTACAGTATTCCACAAGCAATGTCTTATGACTTCCTGAGTTATTTTTACTTTTCAAATATTTACATTTACAATATTTAAACATGGATCTAAATTCTACAAGCAAAGATCTCAGACAAACACCTATGTAGTGCCTATGGAAACTGCAAGTATGACTGGCTGATGCTGGTACATTTGCCAGCAACAAGGGCAGAACGCTACTGTACATTTTGAGTATCTATTTAATTATGAAATTATTGTTCTATATTATTATTGGAGGTGTTACAGCATGACTCCTTATGTCCCACCCCAAAAAGAGTTCAGAGAACGTATAGCCACTGCAGCTGCACACTGCCGCAATGATAAGCCAGGCTTGGCACTGCAAAAAAATGGTTTTATTTTAACCACTGGAGTCTGATGCATGTGTACAAATTCACTGTCCCAAATTCTAGGAGTTTTGCAAGACTTTACTTCAAAGCCAGCTCCTCTGCTCAGCAAAACCAGAAGTAGGAGAAAAGCCATTCTTACCCCTGTATATGCCACATCGCTATGATTTTACTTATGCACAGCCCAGCGGGGTGCAGGTTTGGCAGGCTGCCCCCCTCCTGCCCATCCCTGCCTTCAGTAGAGAGAAGACCTCGGAGTGGGACCTGTCATGCACTTAAAAAAAAAAAAAAAAAGGTTAAAATACAGAAAAAAAAAATAGAAGGACCCTTCAGAGCTGTAGCATCCCCCCGATTTCCCCATGGCCCAGTGGGTGCCGTTCCCCAGGAGCCCAGCAGGGGCCAGGCGGCGCACAGCAAAGCCGGGACCCGACGGGCAGAAAAGCCCCGCGCAGGCATTCCGCCGAGGGGGACATGCAAGCTCTGCTGCTGCTGCCAAAACGAAGTGCTTTGGTATTTCACGTGCTTTGATTGTGCAAACGCAGAAATGACACTTATCCACAACTCCTTGGGCTAATTGCACGTTTCAGTGGTGGAGTGGCTGAAAAGGCAGTGCTCCAAACCAAAAGCCCACATCCCACCAGAGGGGTTCTCGGCTACACAGCCTCCGAGGGTAACAGTACTAAAGCCCCTACCACCCCCGAGGTCCGTGAGGATATTGTGCTTTTTCTCAGTTCAGGGGGGTGATGGTCTCCTTGTTACAGGCGTGCACCCGACTGACCTGTGTTTTGAAAAATGCTGTGGACAACGATGGGGCAAGTCACACGCCTGGGTCTGGGGATCATGCTCCTTTCCTCCTGTGACTTGGGGCTGTTTTTCTTCAGCTGTTTTAACAGACCTTGAAGAAGAATGCAGAAAGTCTGGGTAAAAGCACAGAAGATACAAGACTAAAGAAAAGACAGGATTCTGTAACAAGGACAGAGCCTTTAGAAGTAAACAGGTGTTTAACGGGGTCCTATTATACAACTTATTATAAGATCAGTAGTTAGATGCCATAGTGAAAGCTGCAGAATAAAATCCTGAATACAAAAGAGCTCAGAAAAGCTGGCAACGTTTACTAAAATTGCATCCTCCCTTAAATGTTTTTAATAAGCCTAACAGGAATAATTTTCCCTATCTGCTTGTAAAGTGCTTTTCCATTAGCATATCTGGTCAGTTCTGGAGCAATGACAATTAATGAGCATTGGAATATGCAGGAGAGAAAAACACCACAGGGAACTTTTGGCCCAGTACACACGTAAAATTGTGCCTCGCAGCACAAAAGCTGCAGTCAGGAAGGGGATGGGAAATGCAAGCTGTCAGCCACAAGCAGAAGGAGACCCCACAACACTTCGCTAAGTCTTAATCTCAGCAGCATCCCTTGGGTGAGCTGAGAGATGCATAAAAGGCTGAAATTGCCACAGCACCGGCTTGTCACCTGTTTCACCTGTTTCTCCCATTTTATCCTTGTCATGTTTACGCACCATTGCTGGTGAGAAAGTCCCAAGCAAGTAGGATTCACTGCTATCTTCCATAGCTCCTGAGGCAAGGCAATCCCCTGCCAGGTTTGCCCTGGTACTCAAACTGTGGGCACAGACCAAGTACGTGTTGAGGGGAGACTCCTTAAAACCCCAAATCCATGAACATTTTGGTTTTCCTGGGCAAACAACCCAGAAGAAATAAAGTTGCCTTCCAGTAGCTGCTAGAGCACAATATTTAGAAGGTTATACATGATCACTTTATTTTGGAAATAGTACAGAGAAGGACAAACTATAGGGGAACATTTATTACAGCCCAAGAATTGGTATTAGTTACAGATTTCATATTTTAGTTCATGGTAAGAAGTTCAATGAGAACTGCAGGTACTGTTGCCTTATGGTAGCTGCAGCTTTAATTTACACACTGCAATTGCCACGATGTTTTCATAATTTTTTCATGTGATGTTTCCTGCTAGATGTTTCGCAGACATACTCTTATAAGGACTCCTGCGATTCAAAATAATACATTTTATTC
The DNA here is from genome assembly GCA_011075105.1 of Heteronetta atricapilla. Classification (NCBI taxonomy): domain Eukaryota; kingdom Metazoa; phylum Chordata; class Aves; order Anseriformes; family Anatidae; genus Heteronetta; species Heteronetta atricapilla. The sequence goes on from CM021737.1 coordinate 3,970,189, forward strand.
TTGCAAGCCAGGTGGCTGAGAGCAAGCACCTGGCAAGATAAGACAACTGGGCTCATAGTTAAGCCCTTAAAACATGCTAACTCCATTGCATCTCATTCTACGTCTGAATTTTTCTATTCAGATGTAACCGTTCTAACCAAAATTAGTTCATAAGTATCATGCCCAGCTTATTGCAAGTAAGTGAGTGGTGAATCTGGTCCAAAATATTTAAAATGGATTTTCCTGTCTCTTTCAGGATTCTATTCTAGAAATTTGGTTTTGTGCTGACAAAAGTGAGATGAGGTGACTGAACGGGTATCTTACCCATACGGATGCTCAGGAGCTTTCTTATAATGCTTTTCAAATCAGGAAAGGAAGCCAACTTGTTCTAAAGCAGGACATAAAAATCAGTGTCAGCAACAAGCACTAATTTACAGCGACTTTCTCCACACCTGATTTTTTCTTCAGGTACTACCTCCTGCAGCGAGTCAGTTATGGGAACTAGTTTAGCTTAACCAACAGAAAAAAAAAGAGCAGAGAATTTCTAGTCCTCCAGACTGTAAGGGAACGTTTGACAGTCTAGCCTACAGCAGGATGAAGATGCCGGATTTCTGGCACGGCTATAACCTACGTCCCTCTCCTTCCTTGCCATGAGTGCAGCTCCTTCTCGCTCCTGTGATTCTCCTTTTTCTCAGAAATGTCCTGGTTCCCTTCCATATCCAGTTAGTCCACCCCCATAACGAGCTCAAATCCCATCCCGCTTCCTATCTATTTTTTTCTGGGTTGCTGGCCAGGCAAGAGCTGACACACTGTAGATGCTCCAGAGCTATCAGCATGCTGACTAATGACTAATAAGCACATGCTGATTGGCTAATTAAAGGCTGCCAGAAAGGATGGGTAATGGTTGGGCTCTGCTTGCCTTTTCCTTAGGGAGGGCATTAGTAATCTCCTTTGCACAGTTGCTGTTTTTCCATAAAACTCACAGTAACACAGTGTCTTTGAAACCTCTGTATCGGTCAAATTTGGGTTTGATTACGTTTTAGATTTTCTTTAGGTTTTCCAGCAAGTCCAAAAGTTACTGGTGGAAGGGGGAAAGCCAAGAAGAAGCTGGCAGGTAGACAGAGGTGTGCCTCTTTTGAAAGAAACGCATTCTTATATTGCTTGGTTTTGGGGGCCTGAGTCATGATCTTTGAATAGTTAGGATTGGGAATGCTGTTCGCTATTGGCAGGCACGGCGGGTAGAATGACACAAATCCCACAGATAATATTAAAATGCCATAAAGTTCAGTAAGATGTGCATTTCGTTTTTAACTCTTCTTTGTTTTTGCTGATGGCAACGTGCTGGTTGTTTTTAAAATTATTTTTGCAAAATAATGTTTTACAAAACTTTTCTCTGGTTACTTACTTCTCACCTTTTGCTTACTTTCCTCACTTCGGTCACCTGCTTCTGTAGTCATCATTTTCCTAAAACACCACAACGGAAGTCAGAAAGAAAAACCATTTGCATATGGCACTGCTAAAGAAATTAACTTCTCCAATAGCTCCTGACCAAATGCTATGGTTTAAGCTCTCTTTGAAAGTCTTGCATTCTCACAGAAGCAGCAACAATAAAGATGAAGAGCGAGTCATTCTAACAACCTGGAGGCATTCAGAGTACATGGATACGAAGTGCATTTTATGAGGGTAACACTGGGAAAATATTTCTTTTGGTTGTGCAGCTGCTAGTGAGTTCTGGGGCACTTTTTTTTGTCTTTGGTAGGTGTTCCTTCTGTCTCCACTCCAACTACCAGTACTACCTCCTAAATAGCAGGCAGGCATAGTCCCAGGCATGGTTCTCAGGAGAATTTGTTTGCCACCATATATCACCCTGGTGGCTCTGCTCTTGCTCAGAGCTCACTGGGGTTCTCAGGCATAAAAAAAAATCCTGCAGGATTTTGCTCCTGCAGGCATAAATAAATGCCTTGTAGAGGGGAAAAAAGGGGAGCCCTTTTTGCAGAATAACACAATCATAACAGAAGATTGAAAAAAAAAAAAAAAAAAGTGTAATTCTTTCATGGCAAGCCACAGCCAGAGTGGGAAGACCTTGAAGGAGAAGCAGCAGGCCAGGTACCACACCAGGCAAGCTGCTGCAGAGAGCATTCAGAGGAGCTGTGGTGCTGGAGGCACTTCACTGGCCCTTTCTCTTGTCCCCTCTCCACAGTGGGTGGCTTCCAGCCACAGTCTGCCTGAGCATTTAATAGTGCTGGTATTAAAGACTGCATCATGGTTTCTACCTGTTTACTGCTGGATCATAATTCTCTTTAGACCTGTGTCTAGTGTGAAATCTGGTACATATTGAGGTTTCCATTCGGAGTAGATTCCCACTTATATTCAGCTCTTTAGGTCATTCTTATTTCAAATAAGGAATTAAACAATAACTTTATTATGACATTCATTGTCATAATATATTACAAACAACACTCAAACCAACTAAACAAAACAAAATCCTCACCATCAGAGTATGAAGCTGGGTTAATGCTATTCAGGATTATAAATAGGAATCATCCTATGGACCATCCAAAGAGATACATTTCCAGTACTTGTAATGTACTAGCCTCTTTAAATTACAAGAACACAAAGAGTTTGTTTAAAATAATACATTGTGGACATGGCAGGAAGTCTCTGGACAAACTCAGCTCTATCCTGACTTCTAGTTCCAGTGAACCATGAGCCCATTTATGTTACCATATGTTGAAAGCAGTTGCATGAGTATCTTGTGTGAAAAGAAATGCTCAGGATATCAGCAGTCAAAATGTTGAGTTTGGTTGAAATGAGAATATCAGGGTTAGACCCTAAAGCCATAGGCCTGGAACGTGTGAGCATGAAACACTTATTGCTTGCATCACCTTTACACCAGAATAGGACAATCAATTTCAATTGAATACTCATGGCTTACGTCACTGGTCATGAGCTGAATATTAGGCTCAGCTCTGTGCAATGTACTGAATTTGCATGCCCTGCTAAGGTGATACAAGATAACATGAATGACCAGGCAGGAAAAAGCTTTGAAAGTTTCGTCCCGCATCTTTCCATGCACCAAAATGTTTCCTATAGGAACATATGAAAATAAATAAATAAAAACCAGATAGCCACATTTTATGGGGTACTCATAATGGAAAAAGAAGAGAAAATCAGTGAGAATCTGACAATTCAGTCCTAACTTAGATAGGCAAACTCTGGTATATTGCATGGAATTCCAGGGTTTGTGTTTGCTTTAACATACAGACTGCACTGAGCTGTAACCCCCACCTCCCCAAATAACTATAAATACCAAAGATTCTGCTAGCAGCATGTCAAATGCAGCCTATATTGCTATAAGCTTTTATGAGCCATTACCTGTAAGTATATAATAATGTCTAGATGTATCTCATGCAGAAAGCATATTAAAGCTAATTTTAAATATATAAGCAGGATATAGAGAACTTACAAATGCCTGAGCAGAAAGCAAAAGAAAGCACAGTATCACTTAAGTTGACAAAATACTGAGATATGTTGAACTGAGTTAAAAGAGGATATGGAAAAAGAAGACATACAGTAGGGATTTAAATGTTCAGCTCTCTCAATATGTAATTTACTGCGCAGGATTCTGCTGACAAGGCAAACTCATTTTACATAATAAGCGTTCACACACTTCAGTAAAGGATTTTGATATATACTAATGGGACAAACAGACAAACATGCACTTACTTACAGTCATATATGCTCAAAATCTTTATTACTGCTTAGCTAGTACCTTTCAGGAAAACCTATTAAAGATTTCTGAAATATCAAGTGCTTAATATATTTTAGCTGTTGAACAACATAGATCTGTAATGTTTGCAACGTATTTATAAACATTTTCTTCCTGCCTAACAGCAGTTCCTCAGGATTTTCTTTTAAATAGTGCAAGCTTTCAGTCAAAAAAATGACAGAAGCCTAAAGCAACTTTAAAGAGAGCTCTGCCTTGATTCATACTGCAAGCATACGGTCTTGTACATATTTAAGAATGATAGTGCTGTCTTCCAGTACTGCTGCCCATAGTACTTGGAAATATATCCTTTCCGTATGTGAAGACATATCCTCTATGAAGCCACCAGATAAATCAGTTCACCCTTGGCTGTAACTAAATGCTGTCTAGTGACTTGTGATCGACAGGGCTTTAACCTCTGACAGCTAGATTCATTGTTGGGACAACAACCAATCGTTGGTTTTGACGACATGAGCCTAATCAAAGTTGGAGTATAAAAGCCCCCTTGGAATATATAAGGTACACCAGTGTGGCAAGCTGTCTCTCAGATTGCATTTGCTTTCACGGATCTGTTTAGTACTAAAAGAAAAAGGGAAAGGGGGAGGAAAAAAAAAAAAGGAAAAAAGCTGCACTGAATGTGACATCATGCAAAAGCTAGCAATCTATGTTTATATTTACCTGTTCATGCTGATTTCAGTTGATCCGGTGGCTCTTGATGACGGTAGTCAGCCCACAGAGAATGCTGAAAAAGATGGACTGTGCAATGCTTGTATGTGGAGACAGAATACAAAATCTTCCAGAATAGAAGCCATAAAAATTCAAATCCTCAGCAAACTGCGCCTGGAACAAGCTCCTAACATTAGCAGGGATGCTATTAAACAACTTTTACCCAAAGCTCCTCCGCTACAGGAACTGATTGATCAATATGACGTCCAGAGAGACGACAGTAGCGATGGCTCTTTGGAAGACGATGACTATCATGCCACAACTGAAACGATTATCACAATGCCTACAGAGTGTAAGTAACCCTGCTGCTTTCGTCTTGCACCGCTCCTCCGAGAGAGTTGTCTCCGTGCTGTAGAGCCACACAACTCCTTCTCAGGCTCTCCCAACAGGCTGCTGGCTGGAGTCTGCCGGAGGGAGGGAGGAGAGTGTATTTCTAAAGGATTTGAGTCAGGTTCAAATGACCTTGTTGCGAGCCTTTGTTTTACTGTTCATTTATTCGGCTCCTTATAACGTGTGTGCCCTGTAGCACTTACGATTTGCCAATTGCCTTAGAAAGCAAGGAGAGATCTGCAGTTCAGTTGGCTCCGTTATTTGCAGCATTCAGGGCATTTCCTATTGCAAACAGAAAGTGCAAGTGCAGGTAACAAGATAGCTATACTTTTCTGCGCGAGGTTTCACCAGCCAGTGCTTTAAAGAGCAACAGAAATGAGCAGAAATACAGCTTAGAGAACGAGACCCACAAGTGCAAGTATAGAGTTAAATTCTTGCTTCTTTGCTGATCCCATAAGCTAGCACCACCCACCTCTGAGTTAAAACTATATATTTAAAGCAAATATGCGTGTAACGGATTTAAATGTTAAAATGTCCACGTTATAGTAATCAGCTCCAGTAGTCGTGCCAAGGAAGAATGAAGGCATTTACTGAATGAGCAGATTCTAAGTTATCTTCTGAGTGCTAAACATCTGCTACGGCTCCTATCAAGTATCTTTTGCACAGCTAATACTATAGTATCTTATGTTCTTCATCAGCTAAAGTATTTGGCTATGGCAGCTGCTTTTTAAAATAACACTTATGAATATGATGTCAAAAAGGAAAAAGATGACAGGACATATTAGGCATGTTAGCAGTTACAGATATCATTACAATACACATACTAGAATAAAATCAGCTGCTGTAGCCAGCTAAAAATGCGCACATGGATGAAAAATTAACTTTATCTGTAACATTTTTTAACTTTAATAATGTGTGTACTTAATAGCAACACATTAGTGCAGCCTTAATGCAAACTTGAGGTCTGCCAGCAGTTTTATTCCAGCCTGCTATATATTCGGTAACTATTTTAATTAAACCACTATATAATTACAATGACTGAAGAAAAGGCATTACGCTTCATTGATCTGAGTTAATTTCCTACTTTTTATAAAAGCCTTTGAACTATTTAAAATCCACTAAAGATAGAGCTATCTTAAGTGATGAGATTTATGAGTGTCAAAACACTGCACCATTTAAAATTCATTTTACCCATTTTACGCTGGCATGGCAAGACATTGTCTAGGTAGAACAGCTGCATTGTAGGCTCCAGGAAGGAGGAATGCTGCACTGCATGTGACTTTCCTATAGTATTGTTCAAATGGAAACAAATCTTTGCATTAATACTTTAAATTCTGTGCTGTTTCCACTCAACAAAAGAAAACAAAGTGTTCAGGTAGTTTGTGCATAGCCACTTCTGTTTGTATGATGCACAGCACACTAAGGTTATCTAGTAATCAAAAATTCCTAAAGGTGACCTAAGTATTGACTCAGCTGATGCAAAGCTGCTGTTGTGCATATTTTATGGAGCTCCTCAGGAGATGAACAGCAGAAATGAGCTGGTAGTAGTCACTGCGAAGTGGCATAGGCTGTGCCCTGTCCCCTGGTAATTTTTATCTGGGAAAGGGGCTTTTCTGCAGCTGTAGGGGTCAGCCCACAGCGCTGGTACAACTGGTCAGATCCCAGAGGTAACTGAGGACCACAGAGTTTCTCTACAGCGCCCTTCTTCTCACAGTTGCCCATCATTCCTGAACTTCAGCCTGTGCACATCCTTCACTCTGCTTAGCCTCCGGAGTGCAAGGGACCAGCTAGAGTTACATAGAAAATGGTTAGCCAAATCTCCTTTTAGCCTATTTGCAAAGCGGTCGGTGATTCCTTGCCACATGATGCTACTTTTAGGTGACAGCAAAGTGATTACATTTGCCGTAGAGCGTAAAGCACAGAAAATGAATGATGTTACATCCACTTGTTACTGATACTGTTTATAGAATATTGTAAGACATCCTACATGGTCTGGAAAAAAAAAATTGGGTTTATATATGCATATTTCTTTTTGTTCCCTGTTCAGTAATCTATTCTTTCCATTCATTTATAGCTGATTTTCTTGTACAAATGGAGGGAAAACCAAAATGTTGCTTCTTTAAGTTTAGCTCTAAAATACAATATAACAAAGTAGTAAAGGCACAATTGTGGATATACTTGAGGCAAGTCCAAAAACCTACAACAGTGTTTGTGCAGATCCTGAGACTTATTAAGCCCATGAAAGACGGTACAAGATATACTGGAATTCGATCTTTGAAACTTGACATGAACCCAGGCACTGGTATTTGGCAGAGTATTGATGTGAAGACAGTGTTGCAAAATTGGCTCAAACAGCCTGAATCCAATTTAGGCATCGAAATAAAAGCTTTTGATGAGAATGGACGAGATCTTGCTGTAACTTTCCCAGGACCAGGTGAAGATGGATTGGTAAGTTTATTTAGAAAAATCCCATTTAAATATCTTGCATTTTATTGGAAAGCTTTTAACTTGTGTTTTAAGGATAACATGGAAGCATTGTTTAGGGAATGGAAGATAATGGTTCTGTGTACCCAATTCTTTCACTCTTTGCTCTCTGATCATGGCAAAATCATGTAGCACGCCTGTGCCTCCATTTCCCTATTTGAAAAACTGAGGTGACTTGCATTACCTCAGGGAGATGTTGAGAGGCATCGACTGGAAAATGTTTTGGTACTTACCAATGGATGATACTATCATAGTAACATTGTGTTCAAATTTGAGAGCAAACACTGCTTAATGAGAAGTTACTTTGCATAAAGGTCAAAGAAAAAGTCATTTGATTATTTCATTGATGGGAATTTTGCCTTGGATACTGCTGAAAAGATTTTGCATTCAAACCCTGTTTCTCCCTATTCTGTATGCATGTATTTTCTTTTAATGACAAGATGAATTATCTATATTTATGAAGGCGACAACAGACCTCATAAATTTAAATGTTGTACATGTGATAGAATAAATCATTCCTCTTATTAGAAGTGTTTGAATAGATAAATTCTGCTTGATATAATAAATGGGTCACAATGATGGGAATGAGCATAAAATAACTATGTAGTTTCTCTCTGTAAGTATGGGTGAATGAATTAAAACTGAAGTTTACCAGCTAAACTACAGCATTTTCCTTGCTGTTTCCCCAAATCACTCATCATCTACAGCCTGTTAAAATTCCTGAACCTACTGCAATAGCTGAAACAATCACAACCAAAATGTTTCTGCTTTTGAGTAAAGCACCAGGAGCATTACTTTGCTTTCAGTGCTACAGAGAAGATCAGTCTGTTTAGGTAGCTATGTAATATTTAACTTCATAGCAGTACAATGCAGTTAATAGAACGTGGAGCAAAAACAATGTGGTATCTCAGTCACAGATTCATTACAGATGTGACTCTTGTATACTTGCTGGATATCATGATAAAGAATGTCTCCACCCATTCAAATATGTAGCAAGGTGTTTTCACACATGTGGATAACCCTTGGTTTTCCTAGGGTTATCATCAGCTGCAAAAACAAACTCATTGAAAAGCAACGCAGGGTCAGATGCACTGCGGGTAATGGGAGAGGAAACTTGTCTTCTGTTTCCTCCACCTCCTCTCTGGCAGCTCTCTGTACTGGGATGTTGCTCTCCACCAAGCCCCTCCTCATATCATTTACCTTTGGGAGGAGCTTCTCCCCCGGCTGGACAACACCGTGCTGAAATCGACATGGAGCAGAGGAACTATTTCAAACTCGTGATTGCAAAGCTTGCAATTTCTTTCTATTCTCAGTTAAGGACTGCGCAAAGACACCTTCAGGAGGAAGCACGTGGCTCAGAGATCTGCCAAAAGTACATTCCTGGCCACAAGGCTCTTTCAGGAGTCAAAATATTAGCTGCCCCTCCAAATTCAGGACAGCAAATCCAGCCCTCTGGCTGAGTAAAAGCTGTGAAGTAGAAATAGCCTCTACTAGCTGGTGAAACATTAATTTCTACCACCACTTCAATCATTCCAGCAAGATGGCAATTATGGAGACATTGCCTGTGCTCCTTGGTCCGGAGGAGGAGTCTTTGTTGATATCCAGAAAACCTGAACTGAATACCATTTTAATGGAGAGAATTTCAGAAGGATTCACAAAAGGGAGACCAATACTGCTTGGATTCTGCCCTGTAAATATATATTTTTTTAATTTATTTTTTCCTTTTGGGAGTTCTTTTATAGAAAATAGAAAAAAAATCAACTCTTACTACAGTGTTAAGGAAAACCAGAGCTAAACTATAAACCCAGCATCCTCAAAATTTCTGCAACTTTCTCTTAGCAATTAATAAGAAATGATGCTAGCACAAAGATGATGGTGATTTCAGGAAGAAACACTCAGAAATTAAAGCTCCTTACAGAGAAGCAGCAGGGAAATGCATGTCCTCAGCAGAAAGAAGAGGAATAACCCTTGAGAAGGGATCAAATTTAGCAGAGACTTGGAGTAGGATAAAGTTCTCTGAAGGGTAGAACTTCAAAAATGTTTGTAAATGTTATTTGAGGATATTGAGTTGATACATTTGTGTCAGAGATAATTATATGTATGTTTTTACTCAAATTACTCGCACCTACCTCATTAATGCTTCCGGTTCCTTTTCCTCTTCTCACAGAATCCATTTTTAGAGGTCAGAGTTACAGACACACCGAAACGATCCCGCAGAGATTTTGGCCTCGACTGTGATGAGCACTCGACAGAATCCCGATGTTGTCGCTACCCCCTGACCGTGGATTTTGAAGCTTTTGGATGGGACTGGATTATCGCACCTAAAAGATACAAAGCCAATTACTGCTCTGGAGAATGCGAATTTGTATTTCTACAGAAATACCCGCACACTCATCTTGTACACCAAGCAAATCCTAGAGGCTCGGCAGGCCCCTGCTGCACGCCCACCAAGATGTCCCCCATAAATATGCTGTATTTCAATGGAAAAGAACAAATAATATACGGAAAGATACCAGCCATGGTTGTAGATCGCTGCGGTTGCTCATGAGACCGTCGTGAGATCCGCCACTCTGTAAATGGTGGAAGCTACCAAAAAAGTTATATCCCCTCACCCACCTTTGAAACTGTGAAGTTACGTGCGCTAGGCATTGCCGACACCACATGCTGTATGATACCTATCATACAGGCCAGATTTAGAGCAACACAAGCTGCAGAACGCGAACTAAAAGACAATAGAGTTGCCTACTGACTGGTTATTAACCAGTGGGAAAAGGAAACCTACAATCAAAATCACCGGATTTAACCAATGAGTTTCTTACATTTTGAGGGAATCAATACGCAGGCATTCAGACACAAATCTATACGCAGGTTTCAACATATGTTTGTAATCAAAAGCAAGCTCCTTCTCATCTGCAGACAGAAGGAGCAGGCTTTTAAATCCATTTCTTCACAGCTTCACTTACTATTGCATTTACAGAAACATATATACCGGTAACATAGACGCCACTCCACAATACCACCAAATCATCCTTAAACACTTGAATATGTAGTGCAGAATTGTGAAATGCATCAGATGAAATTCCACGTAAACGGACGAATCCTGAAATTAGGGATGGTGTAGTGTATTTAGCGTGTTTCCATTCCTTTTTTTTCATTAGTATGATAGTAATCAATGGCAATGGTGCTACGTAAGCAGGCTGAGTAAATAGATAGTTATCTAAGTGAAAGAATTTAGAGTAATAATGAATTTGCCCTATCCTCAGGTACACTATTCAACATTCGCAAGAAATAGCTATTTTTTCAATGAAGGTGAATAGTTTTCTAGACATAGTAAAACAAAAGGCAGCGGAGAAGTCTAACTTTCAAAGCATAAGCCCACCCCATAATCTGCCTTTGCAACATTACCGTTTGCACTATGATAAACCAATGCAAATAGTTGGTTGCTACAGATATTGTTAAGAAACCACTTTGGTATAACTGACTTGTGTAATATGTATGCATCAATATTTTGTAAATAAATGTTTATTTTTTAATCACTGTTGGTATACGTTCATCACAAGAAAAGAATGATGTTAACCTGTACTTTAGTTTAATAAACAAAATCCAATATTCTCTTCATAATATAATTTCCTGGTTTTTAACGCTAATAATATGTAGGAACAATGCAACGAAGTAAGTCATATGTTGGGAGTCACACTACACGTTATATGTTTTTTACATTGGTATGAGCCATCTGTGGGTAAATGATGGGTGTTGACATCTTTATAAGGTTTCTTTGGATTACTGTTTTTAAGGTCAGCTTGACCCACAACTGATTTTCCATGCTTTGCAGGTTATGTCCACAAAAGATTGCTATTAAAGGCATTTTATCATATTTAAAATTCTGCAACAAAATATTAACTTCTAGTAAACAGTTTTCCACACAAGTTTTGTATATTTTCCTTATAAAAAAAATGTTAACTGAAATTTAAAAAGCTATTTACTATAAAGTACATTTCATTTTACACGTGAAATACAAGTGATAAAAGAGGCATTTGTAAAGACAACACAATCGCTGCTCAAACACCTTTATGTTAGTATGATAAATACTTTTGTTACTTTGCAGAACTTCAGTTTTGAATTCTCCTTTGTGTAAAACCACCACAGAACTGCAACCATTGATCCCCCCTCACCTTTCTCCTTTTCTATATTTCTGCCTAGGCGGTAAATATTTTATATCAAGTTTTCTGCCTTGTTTTTTAAGCTTCAAACCTCATTGCTCAAACTCCAAATGATCTGATTGTTACATTAAAAAGCAAGTATTTCTTCTGAACTGTTAGTTCTGCTAAAGCTGTGCCCAAGCATCAAGCAGATGTTCAGCTTCTCCTGACACAGATCATCACAGCAGATCTCTGGGGCCCTTAAATACACCTTCAGTTTAGTTTCCCACAAAACACACTCAGGGTAAATAAAAGATATTTTAAAAATGCATAGAATCTTAAAATACGGAGTCTTGGTGAAGCCACAAGAAGTAAAAGCACGACACAATTCCTTCTTCTCTGCAAACCAAGGGTACAGAATTAAGGGAGAAACCCTGGGTTTGTTGCAGTTGAAACACCCTGAAGGGAGGCCAACATTTGCCCCTTTGACTTTTAACTCATGACATTCAGGCACCAGCAGACAGGGTGGGAATATCAACAGCGTCCATTCGCGTGATCTGGGCCTTAAGGCATCCCAAAAGCCTCTTAGAGAGGCTCTGTTCAGAGGCTCCAGTCTAGCTGTGCCCAGCGCACCGCGCAGTTAGAGCCTCACTGGCATTATCTGAGGTTGTTCATCCAGCAGTGAGCGGAGAAACGCCGTACCGTGGGGTTTGGAGCTGATGCCAAGGAAAACACAGCGCTGGTCTGCACTGCGCTGCTGCCACGACACCAGAGTGCTTCCTCCTACCCAGGAGAGCTAGACTCAAGCTAACACAAATGTCGTTACCCCACTTAAGAGGCATCTTTGGCTGTGCTCTGCATGAATGTGTTCCACGAATGGTGGAAGCTTTTCTGCAGGTACCAGGAAAAAGAAAAAGAAACCAAAAAAATGAGAAAAGAAATAGCTTGAAGTCCTAAATGCATCTGCTCCAAACAGCATTGCTCCTCAGCATTCAGATAAATGTTGTTCCATGGAAATTTTCATATTTTCCCAAACCTGAAATTATCACCGAGTGATCCTGCTTGCCACGTTGTTAACGCTGACCTCCTGTGCAAGCAGCTACTTGCCAGACTTTTAACTTGCTGGTTTTAGCTCCTGAAAGCATCAACATGTTTATTGATAATCAAAGTTGAGAGGACAAGGATTCACTCAGTTCTCACTCCTTCTATTTCCAAGGCTCGGGTCCCAGAGGCTCGGGCAGCACCTGTGAGTGCTTACTGCACCCCAGCCCTGCCGCAGCATCACCCTCCTGCCCCTGCCCAGCTTCTGCTCGCCCCATGGCGGGGGGCAGAGCTTCCAGCGTTCGCCTGCAGCCCACGGGGAGCCTAACAGCTGACACAGGTCAGCACCACCAGCTGTACGGCAGATGAGATTTTTCACAGATGTATGGTTTTGCTAAATGTGAGCAGATCTCAAAGGGACAGCTAAAGGCCAAGCACGTTCATAGTTTCAGGTATCTTTTTCCCCAGCTCTATAGAATCTAGGTTTGTTTTCTGTGGTCATTGTGGTCATTTATTTTTTTTTTTTTTAGATTTTAGATCAGGGAGATTATTGAATTAACTCATTCTTGGACATGAGTGAGCTCTTTTGGCTAAATGTCGAAGGAAGGAAAGAAGGAAAGAAGGAAAGAAGGAAAGAAGGAAAGAAGGAA
>CM021737.1:3983313-4175886 GCA_011075105.1 Heteronetta atricapilla
GAAGGAAAGAAGGAAAGAAGGAAAGAAGGAAAGAAGGAAAGAAGGAACGAAATCAGCCTAAAACTAGGCTTGGACAGTTCAGCCCAGGCACTCGCATATTGTTAAAGATCCAGCAAAACGAAGCGGGGTGTTATTAAGGGTAGAACTGGGAAAATATAATAGCCAAATGATCCCAACTCCATTCAAAACTTTTATGAATAAAAATTAAAAAGTTTGGGAAGAGTAGGTAGAGAAAGACTAGCTAGAAAATACATGACAAATTTACTTCAAAAAGCACTATGCCTATGTAATTCAGCAAAAAACGTCACTACGAACCTTAATGATCTGTTTTAATGATCCGAGTTATCTGGCACGTTAGCTTCCTCCCAGGAACTGCAGCAGCAGGAACATACAGCAGCAGTATGTCTCTCAGCATCACAGCTAGCTAGCTATACGTTGATTTAATAAGACACAGAGAAGAACTGCTCAGGAAATCACTCAGGCCGCTGCATCTGCTTTTCCATGCAGTCTTCCCCGGCAAACAGTAAGACCGTAACTCTCCCCTGAAACGCATGTGTTGCAGGTTTTGAATCAATACAACAACATGTTCACAAGCTCTGGAAACACTAAAGCTCCACTTCTCTCTCTCCTGTTTAGCTTACAAAAGCCCTCACAAGATCCAAAGGAAGAAGTTAGGGCTACAGGCCAGCTTCTGAATTTGCATAGCATGAAGTACAGCTCTGTTCATGCTTGGCTTTTCTAAATAATCACAAAATAAATGATAGCGCCAGCATCTGCTGAAGCAATCTGGTGGAAAAAAAGCAGAGGAGAAGCGCAAATAGAAGTTAGTGCAAATAATTGATAAATTAAGCTGAATCATTCTCTTTGATGGCTGGACAGGGTGAACTTGAGGTATGAAGAAATATTACAACGGGTATTCGACTGCCTATGTTTCGGTACTCCAGAAATGTAGACAACAAGCCTTGAACCCTTCTGTAGATTGGGTGAGAAGATTGGCAATGAGCTTTGCAGCACTTTGGATGTAAATTTGTCTGTCATTCACCAACCTTGACTGCTACAGCTCATTCAGAGGCTGCAGGAAAGATGTTGTTTTCTTCAGAAGTGGCCGTAATTCACATTATGCATGGTTTCAGATTTGTACAGCTTCCAGAGACAATAAAATAGCTTAGTGCCCATGAGTCAACCTGTGACGCATCAGTTCTTAACCTAAAAGCTATCTATTGCTGCTCTCTCACAATCTAATTATGTATCCACACGGCTATTATCTTGCATCCCCATAGAAACGTCTTTCACTAGAAGTCAATAGCCAGATTTAATTTCAAACCCGTTGCTTTTCAATTATATTTATCATACTGCCTCGAGTCCTTAAAAGTAAAGGCAATCCCTCTTTGAGCACTGAAAGGGTTCAGCTTGAACAAATCCGAGCTGTGGAAAGGCAAAGAAGGCTGAGCCCGGGCTCCTCGCTGTCTTTCCTGTTACTCCTGACCTATGCTTTATGATCTTTGTGAGACCTGGTGAGACAACAAAGAACAGCAGTAATCATAATACTTTTGTTTGTTTGTTTGTTTTTGTCAGGATATGCAATCAAAGTTCCATGTTTCAGCAGTAAGAATAACAAAAGCCCACAAAGATATGCAATTGTATGGGAAGCATTACGGAGGCATTGCTTGGTAGACAGCTTCCACAAAACTTGGAAGAGGCAGCTGAGGAGACAGCGACAACGCAATCAGAAGGTCTGCTTCTACGTATTTCAACAGAACAAGTGCAATTTAAAGGAATTGGATGATTTGATGGGATATAGCAAAAGAAAAGAGCTTTTATCGTCCCCAGTACAGCACGGTACAAAGAGGCATTTGCAAAACTTTGAGTTCCTCTACCATAAAAATGCTTAAATTCAAAATTCTGGAAAAGGTTTCTTCCTTGCCAAGACTAAAAGGTGTTTTGAAGTAAATTTAACTCAATCAGTTGCATCAGCCATCTGAATACACAGCAATCCAATGCAGAGTTAGTCAGGACCCAGCTAATAGCTCGGAGTTCAGAATGTTTGGGCTTTTCCTGCAGAGATACTGTCTGGCGTTTTAATTCTTATTATGTTCCTCATCAGGTTTTAACAATAGAGAAAAGCGATTACCTGGCTACGTGAACAGTTAACGTGGGGGAGATGGTGCTGCAAGTGTTACGGAGCATTCTGAAATAATGCTCATTCTTAAACACCCCTCACAAGAGCACACAGCAAAGGCTTTCTGTGCACTGCAGCACGGGCACCTCTGCTGGAGAGGCTTACTCTGATTTTAGTCGAACAGCGATCCTCTCTCCTGCCAGCACATTCGTCACCATTTTTCATGTCGTTATTCGTCAAGTTCGGCGAGGCTGACATATGAAACAGCAAAACCAAACACCTGGCTGTCACGCATTATAGCATCAGGTTGCAGCGCCGCGCCAGGTGGTCCCACGTCACGCAGATGCCTGCGGGCTGAGGTCAGCTGCCTACTGTACGCCGCTGCCGTCATGTGGGGCAGCGCAGCCTAGGTGCTCGTCCAGCAGCAGAGAAACCTCCTCCTGCGCCGCTGCGGGTGACACCTACCATGCCACACTGAAGTTTCACCTCCCTGGCTGGTTTCAGTTGCATTGCTCACACATCGCTGGGTGGAAGAGCGTAGGAAACGACATTCCTGCGTGGATTGCTTGGGAAGCTTGAAGCTTTAATACTATGCCAACTCAATTCCTATAAATCTTCTCATTCATTTGGGGTTTGAGAGTCTTTTCCACTTGTGATATTTTAATATAGTAATACTTGAGAGGAAATCATTGCCTTTTATCCTGCATTTGTGCTGGTGAAAACATTTATTACAGAGCACTGTACAAAAGGGCTGGCTGCCTTTAAGTCAGCATCACAAACCCTGACTGTACTTACTGGCTGGCGGATACATCATCTCTTGGGAATCAGGTTATCAGTTTCTGGGTATGAGTCTTCATACTCGGCTCTTCAATTACCCAGAAAGATGCAGAAGAACCCACAGGACCCCAGCAATAACCAGCATATGGCCAGAGGTTTTAAGGGCAATGCTACTCCGACTGCCATCAGCATAACTTTACCATAATTATTTTCCTTCTGGACTGGAATAATTCCAAGAGTGCATTAAAAATAGGCTTTTCCCAGTGCAGAAGCATTTGCTTAAAGCCATATCACAGCACAGAGATGCAGCATCAGAATCTTACACATGTACCTGCAGACAGATGTTGTGCATTTGAGCCTTCACAAAGCTGCTTGTCAAGATTAAATAAATCAGATTTAACTTTTTTTTTTTTAAATGATTATATTCAGAGAATATTCTTACCTGGCATCCATTCAGGCAGAACACTGCCCTTACGGTTACTCTGTTTTTCTAGGGAGATACAGAAGGTGGCTGCCCAAAATATTCTCTTTTGAGACCACAGTATTGTCTCTGAAATATTCTCAGACCACTCATCTCACCATTTATTTGTTAGCTTTAATATAGAACTTGTGGCTTTCTCATTTATTCATCTATTCTTTTGTACTGATTTATTTTGTTTTTCCCATATCTTATCAAAACAGGGTATGTTATCAAAACTGGAAATGTCAAAGCATCCTTGCAGATTTCTCTCTTAATTTCTAAGAGCATCTTACCCTTCTTCTCCCCAGACAACTGCCTCAACTTTCCTTATCAGACAGCTCTGATGCAGACACAAGCTCTAGTTGCTACTAAATGATAGTTGCCTTTGGGCTTATCATCATCTTAGGTTTCTTCACTTCTGTCAAAAATTTTATCTGCTATCAAAATCCTATATAAATTCTCAGCTTCCAGGGAAAAAAGTATCCAGAAAAGAAAGACCTATCTTTTTACTACTTCATCCCCATTAAAACCTCCTTAATTGATTCATTCACTTATATTTATTTAAAAATAGCAGTCCACTGTCCACTTTATATCTCCCACTCATATACAAACTCACTTGCCTAAACCCGTGTTCAGCTGTTACTGCCTCACAGCCATACACAGCAATCCTCTGTGGTTTTTTTTTTTTTACAGTGGAGCTCAAAGTAAATGACACCTGCAGAAGGTAGAACACAACCTTTGGTAACTGTTGTTTGGATCAGATACTATTAAACCTCAGATCTTTAGTTGAAAAACAACCAAAAATTGGTTCCACGAATTTCTTGTGACTGTGATTCAGAAAGAGCTTAGTTAGAACAAAATGAGATTACTCGTTTTTGGCCATGCAGCCTTCACGAGGCTTTCCCAGATCCGCTCCCACGGACCCAAATTCTGGTTCAGAAGCCAGTTGTTCCCTGGCAGCTCTGCTGTGGATCTCGGTCAGAGATTTAGCAACACCTTCTGCACAAGCTTACGGCAAACACCAACGTCTCCAGCACACACACAGAGCTTTTGTATCCTGCAGCTTCGTATTACCTGCGTTAGGCCCGTCACATCTCCATTGCGATGGCAGCAAGGGTGGCGTGCTGCATCCCTGGAGACTGCGCTCCCGTAACTGTGCCGTATGCTACGTACTCACAAGGAGAAGCTAAAGCTTCTTGTAAGTAGAATATGCAACTACAGACTAGATGGACACCTCCGAGCTAAACATAACCTACTTAACATGGCAGCAATGGCGATGATGCAGCAGCAAAAGCTGGATGCACGCCTGCAAGCCGGCTGACCAGGGCTGAGCACTTGAACTTCTCTCGCTAGAGCTGGTGAGGCTGCAGCAGCCCGAGGCGGCCAAACCCCTGCACACAAGCTTCATGCTTTGCTCTTCCTGCTCCTCCACACAGAGGCAAAACTGTCCCTGCTGTACAATGCACATATCAAAGGCAAGCCAACGTGGTTAGTACGTCTGCAGCAAGGAGCGTGGCTCTCAAAAGCCAGCTTCGTTCCCAAATATGCTACCACATGCAGACAAGGACCTGAGTCCCCATCGGTATTTGGCCTACATATTTTCTGCGCTGTCCTAGACATGACACCAACCCACACACGGTCTATTTAAAAGAAGCATTCAAGTTTCGTTTAACCAGTTGGAGACGATTACATTTTTATAAGGCTTTCGTAGGCAGAACAAGGCTCTCTTCTGACAGGGGAAGCAGTAAGAGAAAGAAGTGCTGTGAACTCCCCCTTTGCTACTTCTTGGGTCAGCAGCTGGCTGCAGGCAGCTTTGGTTCCTGGATGGCAGGGCCCTCTTTGAGGGGGAGCGGTGGGTTCTACCTGTAAAAGTGCCCACAAACATCTTCACCAGCAGGCTTGAAAACAAGGAAGAAGATTTTTAACTAGGTCATTTTGGTGGGTTGCACGAGGGAGAACTTCTGCTGGCTCTGCTTCTCACAGGCAGTGAAAAACCTGGCTAGGAACAGGCTGAGGACAACCTTCTCGTAGCCGGCAGGAGACGGTAGAGCAAGAGAAACGAGGCAGGGAGGCAACATAACAATGGCCTTGTGGCCTGTTTCAGCAGTCGGCAGCCAGCATTGTGGTGGAAAGCTGACATGAAAGGGGAAGGTGGCAGGAGAGCTCACCGATCCCCAAGCCTGGGAACTGTCCTGCCCTGCAGGCAGAACAACAGAATCCGTTTAGACGAGACTTACTACTACCTACATGGACAGAAAAAAAAAATACATAAAAAAAAATGCTCAACTCTGTATTTTGGCAACTATGTCTTTGCTTCTTGTGGCTGCAACACTTGTGGGTTGTTTCCTGCACACTCCAGGAGGCAGAGCTGCTGTGTGAAAGCAGTGAAGTGATTTAAAACCTCGTCTTTCAGAGCACTGTTTTCTGTGTTTTTCACCTGTTCAAGAGTGCTAAACAAGTTGAAACAGGCATGAAACTGAAAAATTGAACTAGGAACAGTTAAGCTCAAAGGAAATAATTCAAGAATGACCTCTAGTCCCTTGCTTAAGCCGAAGCATAGTGTTTTTGTGTCTCGAGCAGCTCTCATCCATCTGTGCAAATATGACAGGGGGATAACAGGAAGCCAAATCAGACAGCTGTCACTCAGCAGCAACACCTCTCGCACATCTCCGTATGGCCTCTCTAACCAAAACCACATTCAGACCTTTCGTTTCGCATTCTGTCCCCGACCAGATTAAGATTAGACACTCTCACTTAATGCAATTTCCGTAAATGTTTCTGGAGTTACTAGAATAAAGATATGCAGGTGCTCGCAGCCAGCTTCCTGCAAAAATAAAGAGCACATTTTCCTCTATAGAAGCTATATACCTGTTGCAACAAAACCAACCAACAGTAAAAGAAAC
The DNA here is from genome assembly GCA_011075105.1 of Heteronetta atricapilla. Classification (NCBI taxonomy): domain Eukaryota; kingdom Metazoa; phylum Chordata; class Aves; order Anseriformes; family Anatidae; genus Heteronetta; species Heteronetta atricapilla. Next base: position 3,989,573 of record CM021737.1, read on the forward strand.
TTCATCAACCCTGGCTTTCCTACAAACTCGTGAAAATGAAACAGAAGTCAAGGATGTGTGACATTAACCTGCAAATAAGAGTCAGAGCCCCTGTACTATTAATGTTTGTGAATATTACTGAAATCACAATAGAAAAATAAGTATTTATTAGATCGAGAGAAGCCCTCCTTCCCTTGGCCATCCCACTGTGCTGAGGCATCTGGCTTTAAATTTCTTCTGTTTGGAGAGTCGTGTATTTTATGTTCTTCACAGTACGCATCTGACATTCTCCACAGAATGTAAGTTTTCAAATATCCTATAGAAAATACCAGTCATGTGGAAAAAGTGTAATGAATCCATGAGATAACTCTTTCACCTAAAATAATTGTTTTTGTGAAATCGGGCAAATCTATCTCAAACAGTATTCTCTTCAGGAGAATAAGTAACTTGGTAACTTCTCTTGTGGGACGTGAGGAGGTGACATTTTGACATTTCCATGGCTCAGCACCACTGAAAGTCTCCTGCCATTCCTAGGTGGCCCTCTATTGTAAATTACAGTTTAGAAACAAGGGATCAGTATTTTCAAAAAAGACACGCCTGAAAATAACTTTTTCAACCAAAACCATGACAACATTTAAAGAGTAAATTCAAAAATAAATTTGAAATAGAACCATAGAAAATCCTGAGTCGGAAGGCACCCACAAGGACCATTGGGTCCAACTCCTGGGTCTGCACAGGACCGCCCCAAAATCAGCCCCTACTTTTCAGGGCACTGTTTCAGAGCCATGCTTCTTCTACTCCGGCAGGTCAGTGCCATGACCCTGGGGAGCCTAGACATTTTGGAGGGTTATGACTAACATACAGGTGCCACTCACAAGCATCTGCATTTCTGAGTTTCCACAGCTGCCTAAGCCTTGCTGATCCCTAACACCAAATCTCTCCTGTGAAAGGACAGCTATATGGTTTGGAACACCGGATTCTTTTGGTCCTTCATGCCTTTTACCTGTCTGTACTGTGAATTTGTTTTGCATTGTAGCTCTAATTGCATTGTTCTTCAACCAACCAAAAACATTTGGAAGCCTTCTAAATTCTGCATTTCTTTTCTCCTGAACGAACATATTCTCAAACTACAGGATAGCTCTGCTAAAGTATTATAATCTAACATGGAATATGTAATTATGTCTTATATGGGGCAATAAGAAGATGGTATAGCCTCATTCACCAGGTAGGCAGAATATTTTCATCCTTTCTTCCAGTTCATTTTTAAGTCTTCCCTAATACGGTGGCTCATATGTGGCCCAGCTCACAAGACTTCCAACATGCCCCAAACTCAATATTAAAGAGTGTTTTGTAATCTTTTTTTTTTTGAAAAAAACATTTATGATATTTAATGAATAATAGTTTTTAATATCTGACCTTTCCCAATAGTGCTTGGACAGCTTGAATAACTGGAAGAGTCATTGGCGTTGTTTTAAAGAAAAAAAGTTACAGAAAGACTCTTTCTTTTGTCTGTCCAGATGGTGGTATTTAAGCAAACAATAAAGCAATGAATAAAAACCCCTTCGACTAGATGACAAAATCATGGGCTGGAATCTGACTTTCATGACCATTATTTCATAAGTGAGATGAAAGCCTTCGATTCCAGAGTTCAGTTGTGTTAAAATACTCAAGAAATCTTCACTCTACACGTACGGAAAGAATGTAAGAGAATATTGCCATTACGGTACCTTCCTTCAGCACACTACAAAGATGACTACAAATAAATGCGTTTCATCCCAGAAGTTAGGCTGGGCATAGCAGGAAAGCTACATGGCTGATTGGATGCAAACACAAACGTTTACCTGATCTGCTATTGAGAAACCAGGAATCTGGATTTCTGGTTTGAGTTCCCTTATATCTGTGCTGACCCAGCTCCCATTTGGCTTGGTCACATCTGTTAACAAAAATGAAGTTTCACTCCCTCTCACTGTCAGCAAGACAGTGGAATTTGGCTGTTCAAAGTTCAGTTTCTGGCTGGATATTTTGTATGCTTTTTTGGATTTCCCCTATTTGGGATTAAGGGGAAGCCTGCCTGCACATAAACCTAGAGCTAAGGGAATGGCTTTTGTAGGAAGCCTCGAGTTCAGCATTACCCCAAGTCTTCTTCCTGGTTAAGAGTTCAGCCCAGAGCAGGCCATAATTTATATTAAACTATGGTTAGAGAGTAAAACTCTCTCAATTTTACTCCTATGTTGTTCAAAGCCCTAAGCAACCCTGCTGGGAAGCTGTTGACCAAGCATCCCTTGAGAAGTGCAGGTTTTTCTCAGTTAATGCACAGGCTCACTCACCAGCACAGAGCCTGATCAAAAAAGTGGCAGAACAGCGAACCTACATTCCCTTTACCCTAAATAGTGCTACACAAAGGAAGAAATGAGAGACACGTGCTAACAGTCTAATAAATATTGTATGATGGTGATAAGTATTTGTCATTCGTAACTGACATTTGCTCTCTGACCACATGCCATGTAGTAGAATATGATTACTCCTTACTCATAAACGTAATTTGTTACATATTTCAAGGACTTACGTTCACATCCCTGTGAGCATGGACTCCTGTGGCCACGGACTGGAGCTACACATACACCCCGAGCAAAGGGATACCCTCTTCTCTCTGTGCCACTGTTCAAAGGCTCCAGATGCTTGCCCGATGCCAAAAGCCCACTCTGAGTTGCACTAACAATGGCAGAGTCCCGTGAAGTACCATACAAAATAAATACAAACACAATTTCAAATAATTCACAAACGATTGAAAATAACATTTTGTTAGTATAGTATCAGAAATGAGCCGGATTACTTCCCTGTTGAGAACAAAAATGGTAGATCTCAGGATTTTGATTAGGATATTGGTATATTAGTTATTCAGAACATGCATCCTTTTTAAACATGCCACGCAAATACACATTTGGATCGTTATCACAAGAAGGCGCTAATGAAAATAACCTCAATGAAATAGCCAAGTGTAAAAGAACTTCCATCTCCCACCGAAGATTTCACAATGAAATTAGGACAACCCTATCGCAACAGCACAGCCATTGAAATAGTCTTACAGAAGATTTTCCTTTCCTCTTGGTAGGAAATGAAATGCTGAGGTCTCGAGAGGTGCCTCTGGCTGCAGTAACTATTCTTAATCCTGACAGTAGCAGTAAGAAATTGGAAACAGCAACCTTTGTGTTACTCTAATTCACACTTTGATTCACAGCTAACTTTCAAAACAAAACTGTGCAAAGCTTTGAGACCAATTTGTATGAACATTTGAGCCATTTCTGTCCATGAGATGGTGAGAGGCAGGTGAGAAGCTAAGACATGCTTCAGGCTTCTGGACGTGATCTTTGCGGGCAACTGTGACACCACAAGGACACAAACAGCCTCATCTTCCTGCAGCTTCTGATGACACTCTGAATACATTTCCCAGGATAACCTCCTCTCCTCCTGTCTTGCAACAGGCAAGTCAGTCAGTACTCCTAAAACTAAAGTATTTAGATATACAGAACACGATATCCTAATTAACTGCACCCCAAATTATTCCACTCCCATTGGGTACCTGGTAAAATGAAGAAGCAACATAAAGGAAGATTAAGAAAAGTTACTGTGCACAGATTTTGTCTTTCAGTGCTACTAAGCAGCAATCAGCAAAATCCAAATTGGGAGGAAGCATCCCCACTTTTGAGATAGGACAGAACAGGCAACAAAAATCATCCTTCCAGAATGAATTAAAATATTGGCACAAAAAAAAAACCCAACAACAACCAAGACAAACCAAAAAAATTGTTGTGCATATAACACACCAAGACTGGATGACAGCAGGTATACGCGCACCCAGTGTCAGAGCAAAAAACCTGTAAAATATAGCCCAGTGACTTCAGCAGGTTAGGAACATATCTGCAAAACCACAAGGTATGCCATATAACTTTCTGATACTGCAAAATGATGAAAACTCTAAAGAAAAGGTAATTGCAGGAAATTCACAAACGTTTAAAATGCAGCTATAGGGTGGGTAGTGGAGCCTGGCTGGCCTCGACTCGCTACGTCCTCCTTGGCTATGCCAGCTTCCCACTGAAGGCACACGCTGGCGCAGCAGGAGGATCTGTCCTGGAGGGTGCCTCTGAGAAGCCACGTCCCCTACCACAGGGCTCAACCACAGGCTCGAGACGTCTTCAGCACTTCAGTGGGAATGCACCAATAATGGAAATACATTTGCTTTTGGAAGTACTATTCCAGGAGGCGAATTGGCTCCAAGAGCAGTCGGAAACGGCAATATTCTGTCTGAAAGTCTTTTTTCCTCCTCCCTCCACATCGTTAGAGCTCGCCATAGCGCACCTTTTCTGTAGAGCCAACGTCCTGGTGTGCAGTAGGGATCCCTACTGCAAATTCAGGTTAGGTGGCTTGAAATGGGACTGTCACGACAGGGGCAAGCCCAGTGTCGTCTCTCAAAACAACACCTCCCTCTCCTCTGAGCACACTGGCACAAAGATTCACCCAGGATTTTCCCTCTTTAAACTGCCCTTTGTGATTTTCATAAAAACCTGCCACGGTGCTTTCCCTTCACATCACCCCAAAGGAATGCTGTCGACACCTAATCTGATCACGCAGAGAGCCAAGGATTTTACAGTCTGACCATTTTTCTGAAGCTGCTCGTCACCAAGCGATCACTTTCCCACAGCCAATTGGAAATTCACTTTCCATCCCTGCAGCAAAGAACTATCAAGCGATTAAAACAAACAAAAACCAAGGCTACTTCAAGAACATCGTCACAAAGCGGCCTACGAACAGTAGAGACTCGGTGCTACGTGTCAAGAGGATGAAGGGCAGCCACTCCGTCAGAATAAAGCACGAGCAAAGAGCTACTGCACAATACCCTGTGCGGGCAGACACTTGGTTTTAGACCAAAGCGCACTCTAGTTCTGGAAAAAATACTCCTCTCCAATACTAGAAAACATGAGCCGCTCCTTGCTTTGACAAGGGTGGACAATGCATCATCACCATCCCTTCCAAAGCGCTTCACGATTTCACTTGACTTGGACCAACATAGCCAACAGTGATGCTACAGTCACCTCCAAAATACACCCCAGCATCCTCACTGCTCTATGACTTGGTCTGTGAGATGGGGGGGTTGTGCAGCTCTCGAGGTTCTGCCATTCTGCTGTCGGTCTGGAGGCCAGGAGCCAGAAAGGAGAGTAAATAAGTGGCTCTGAACTAGACAGTTACAGGAATTATTTGAATGCTGTAAGTTTGGAAGAAATTCGTGTGGTTTTATCACTACACCCTGTTCTATAATGAAGAGGAAAGGAACAGGGAGAAAAAAAAAATATGAATTTTTAAATTATCATCAAAAAGCTGTAGTCTCCCAAAATAAACTTACTTGAGGAAAGCTGAGTTTTGTACTTACACGGCAAAAACCCGTATAAACATTATTTGGCCTCATCTTGCCAGAAGGTTGTTGAAAGAGGATGTAAAGTAGCAGGAAGCAGAGCTTTTTAGAATCCTGCAGGCATCCATTAGTCACTCTGAATCCCGTTCCTGTAATGGGAAGCACTCCTAGTGAGGGGAGACACCTGCTTCTCCACGGCACGCAGCTCCCCTGCGGGCCATGAATCAGCCGATACACTTCGGCAATGTTTTTCATCCTCCTGAATCCAGCAGTAATCCAATTTAAGATACAGAGTGGATTTTCCAAGGCAATAAGTTATATCTGTTATTAACATAAGATTTTGGACACATTTCTCTTACAAAACTAACTAGGGCTTTCTAAGTACCTGGGTAATTAGTCAGTACAGTCTATTTTGGCATCCTGCTTTCTCAGTATCGAGATTAAACAATTCAAACTGAAACACAACTCAGAAACAAGGCAACCTGATGTACAGCATTAAAAAGGTGTTTATTCTTGGTGTTCATCTTGTTATATGTTGGACCAACGACCTAAAACAGCTGGAAAACAGAAATCATTGCTGGAAAGCTAAGCTATGCTATATATTTTGTACCAGTATAGTCAGTGTATTGGAAAATATATTTTCCAAGTCCAAAAAATCCAGAAAAAATATTTATTCAGAGCTCTCTTTACTTACACTTCTAAACCAAGTGGTCCTGTTGAAGTTTGTTTGTGCATGGTATACTGAACCAGCAGCAATAATCTGCAATTAGCCAGCAACACTTTTGCTTTCCCACTCTCTTTCTAGCCTCAAGAATATTACAATCTTAAATATTTTTAAAAGATACATATCAGAAGTATAATATTTGATGTTCTGAATATAAGATAGTGACAGGAAGAAGCAACATCAATATTAGGATCACATGAAAGCCAGCTGTGTTTCCAGACCCCTGTAAGCATGACTAGCGAGCCCACAAAATGCAGTTTGAAACTAAAACATTGCTTTTAATTTACACAAATCTAACAACTCTCACCAATTAGGGACTAGATTAGGGTTTATAGTTCTGCTACGTGTGTACGCCAAGTGCTATCAGAGTGATGTTACAGAGCAATCAGGGACCAACATGGGGCTCCCCCAAAGGGCGCTCTGTTTTCAAAGGCCATGTGTGATAGTAGAAAGCAGCAGTGGTGACCACGCTGGGAGCGAGGCCTTTTGAAGCTCAGTACAAAACCAGCTTTCAAAAATTACTTGAAAACTCAATCAGCAGCCCAGAGCTTTTAAAAAGGGTCTCCACAAGGGTAAAGTTATTTTAAAAAAATAAATTATTTTTTTTTGTGGATTTTTTTGTGAAATCTGTTTGATGAGTTTATTTAAGTATTATTTTACAGGGCTATGCTCATTTCAGCAGCACGTAACGGATAATGAAAATCATTCAATATCGCTGCCTTTCCAGCTGCAGTTCGAGCTGAAATATTAAGCTATCGTATAACAGTGGCAACTCTCCAGGCAAGGAAAAAAAATGTTTTGCACCTGTTTACAAATGTATTTAGTCATTATTCATCATTACCTTGACTCTACATCTGATTAAATACATTCGTGCCAAACTTGTTTTCCATTACGAGTGTTTCACGGCTCTCTTATTGTTGAGCTAAATCCTTACTTTCTAAAAGGGAATCCCAAATGCACTTGCCATTTCATTTTTCCTGCTTCAGTCCAACCTTCCGTGACTTCAGGAAATCGCTACATGCATTCATCCAGCATTTCCTTGAAGATCTTCTCTGAAGCTACCCCTCTGCCAGCCTACGTCAGATGTGCGTAAAATCCTTCTCTTAGATGTCCGTTTCCAACAGAAACTGCATCACTGACAATCATCATTTACTGACGATCGCGCTCCCCGGGTTCAGAAATTGCCAAAAGCATCCTTTCAAGTATAAGCATGAAGGCAAATAACATTTTTATTTAATCACGAAGAACTTATGCCAACGCCAACCGGTCCTGCTTCCCATTTTCAGCGTTATAATTGTTCTAGGAGTTTGAATCAGGCTTGAAAGATGTTGAAAGAGTTACACGACTTGGGAATTGAACTCAAAAGCGCAAACCAAACATGATGACAATATTTAGTTATGCTGGAGCCATAGTATGATGTAAGGAACTACTGGGAAAATTTAAAATGAATACAGTTCCTTTCCTGAACCTCGTCCAAGATGCTGATGTCACTGCTCAAACCAAAAACATGGGAGGTTATCTGAGGAACAAACAGGACTGCAAGGAAGATGTATGAATTTGACTGTATGGAGACTTGGATTATTCCAGTCATCACTCACCTGCTAGAGTCAATATGCTTTCCCTTCATTTGTCAGATCATCTTCTGCTTTTAAGGAATGTGATCAAGCATTGTATTTTCAGAAGAGCAGATCTCAAAAGCATGTCTTGCCCATACCTCTTCTGCTTGAGCTGCACACTTGCTATATGCCTGCAACCGAATTTCCTGGAATAACAGTGTTCCTTTAGGTGCAGCTGTGCATCGCTCCCTCTCCTTACTGCTTTAGAAAAGCCCTAACTGCACGTCAGCAGAGGTTTTTGTTTGGTTGTTGTTTTAACCCAGGTTTCAGGGTTTGAACGGGTCCTGCTCCGGCTAACCGGGGTGGGGAGGTCAGGACAGGAATCATTGCAATTGTACAGAAAATTCACTTTGTAGATATTTACAGGTCACAGTGAGTAGCCTTGACTCCTCCAGCGATTCCCCCCTCAGATTCTCATCCACGTGACTGAAAGGCATTTGCACTGAATTTCAGGAAAGAAAAGGGCTGCCATTTGGAGGCTGAGGATAGGAGAGACTCCCAGTCCTTTCTATAACTCTGCATCAACAGGTAAATGAAGTTTGTTCATGAATCTAACTTTAAACAGCAATACCTGAGACTCATGGGACTGCTGTAGCTCCCAGGGCAGCAGCAGGGACTGCCTGAGCCTTAGAGGAACAGGGCTTTCGTATGCTCCTTGTTATTTGATAGCTCGTCTTAATATAGTTAGAAGAGTCTGAAGCATATGAGGGTTGCCTTTATCAACACAGGACTGATAAAGCCTATTTCATGGAGCAGGTGCAAAACGTGGGGGATATGGGAAAAAAAAAAAAAAAAAAAAACCAACAACAAATAGCGAATAATGACAACTATTCAGTTTTCTTTACATTAAACAGTATAAAGCTTTTCACACAGGGAGTGGAAATTTGACATGGTTCAGATTATAAAATGGATTTTGAGAGGAATAGCAGAAGATAAATGTTGGAAGTCCGGAACTACATTTTACAGAAACTTGCGAATAGACCCAAGTCTTCTTGGCTATGATATGAAAAAATTTCCACCAGCTCCTTTCCATATCATCTCTCCTAGCTGAAGCAATAGCCCTAGAGAAGGCAACATTAATTTAATATTCCTAGTCGTGGGTAGAGGGTTTCCCAGCACAAGTCCAATGACATAAGAACAGGCTGAGAGGACGATGACAAACTTTTCCGTAAATGTTTCCCTTAGGGAAAGAGCAAAAAGATGACAGCAGTGCTAAAAATGGATTTGGTGCCAGCACAGCCAGTGAAGACAAGGACAAGACTACTAAGGAGATGATCAGTTCCAAAGTTCCATCAGTTCCATTATGCAGCCCATAATGTGCTTTCCAGCGGGAAGCATGAAATACTGCAAAAGTGAGCTGGGAAGACAAGACAGCATGTTGGAAGCTACTTATCTGCAGGTCTCCAGCTACAGAGGAGAGGGCACCCCAGTGAGAGGTAGCAGCACTGATTGAAATAATGATGCCATATATCTGTAGGACTCATATAAACATCATCATAGTGGCGCATATACTAACACAAAACGCCTCGTGTTTCCAGAATTAAGTGCACATTGTTTTATGTCTCCATGGAGGTTCTGTCTCCCCTTTAAAACTTATTTCCAATCATACCTTCAGCTCTTGGTGTCTGGGAGCTCCACAACTCGTTTCTTATGGTGTCGAAGCTGCACTTAAGCTGGAAGCCCAAAGAGATGCAAGGAGCAGGGTGGTGGTGTCCTCCAGGTACACACCTCTACGGGAAAGTGCTGTGTGTTTCAGGAACGTGACAGGGCGTACAGAGAGGACTCCAGCAACACACCCATTTTCCAGACATCTACAAACTAAACTAAAGGAAAACAGAAAACTGAGGTCTCTGAGAAGAACGCATAGAGGATAAACTTCATTTTACTAAAGTACATCTTGAAAAATCAAGGGTATATTTAGGTCATTGTGTGATCAGTTAAGGAAAGAAAAAAGACAGTTACTCTGAAGGAGAAAGAACGCTGGACTAACTTTGGGCAAAGTGATGAACCAGTAGGTAAAATCCTTTTGGCATCACTAAGTTTGTGATGAGATCTGAAGAGCATGACTTCTCTTCAAGACGAGGCAAGTGATCTGGTTTCTACAGAAAGCGACAAAAAGTAATTTAAATATGAGAAAATTTTGAGGAAGTCATATACACAGCTCATCATTTTTATAAACATAAAAGGAAGAAAATAAAATCCCAACTCTGTCAGTGCTTTGTAGTGTGAAAAGTTAATGCAAAGGCAGCAGGAGATAACCCTGAGTGATAACATCTCCACGTCAGCAAGTCTCTCCAGGTGATCTCTAAGTCCACAAACCCTGTCCGAGCAAATACCAGAAGACGGTCCACCACAAAACAATTACACACGTCTAGTTTTGCTCCTGGGCATATGTCACCCTTGCAGCTGACACCCCCTCACCACTCATACGCTTCATTGGAGGTCGTGCATTGACTCTGGGCTGGAAACTGGGGAAAAAAGCCTCCCAAGCTCATGCTCTGACATGCAAAAAAGCCGACAGAACCGCGTGGGGGACACGGAGGCTGCAGACCGGCTGCACGCGGCACCCCGGCTCCCACTTATGGTGTTGGCCGCTGCTTGCCCTCAGTGGAAAGCTAAAACTGGAGAGTGGGAAGAAACAGGAAGGTTTTGCATTATGCTGTTATTTGCAGTGCCAGCAACAGCCAAAACAGATTAGTCGGTGTCCAAATTCAAGGGCACGTGCTTCAGAGCCAGCTTCCCAGTTGTTCACCATTTATCTACCCCTCATCTCCTCCTGAGATAGCGTTAACTATTTCTAAACTTGAGCAAGCCACCCTCAAGTTATTTATCTCAGTTTCAGCTAAAGGGAGTATTCCTGGCATGGCTGGTTTCCTCAAGAGCGCAACCAATTTTTAGTGTAAATATCCACCTGTCTCCACAGCCAATTTCACAAAAGGGTTGTAAAACAAAACGGAATTTAGTGCAGTCATTAACAACAGCATCCCACAATGATGAAGTTTTAGAGTACGAACTGCTACAGTTTTGTTCAGATGAATGACAATAACAGTCCACTTGTCCATGTAGAATATACCATCTCCACAATATGAAGAGGTTGGGGCTCTGAGGAAAAAAATGTTTTAATGCTTTTCTCTTTTTTTCTTTCATTTTGTAAAAATTTCTAAATAATATTTCCCACATGGACTAGTACTGAAAACTATTTTTGCCCCAAAGCTTAAATCCACTGAACTGAATTTTGCAGACATTTTAGGATATTTAATTAGTAGACTGTCTCTTGAACTGCATGCACCACAGAAGTGGTATTGAGAGGGGAGAGCTGGAGACAAGCAGGAAAGAGGTATAACGATGCAAATAATGAGGCAGAGGGGAGAAATGGTAAGACCTTGTTGGGAACTGAAAGAAAGCTGAACTTTCTCTTTCAGCTTCAGATCTAAGACTTAAACTGAATTTATAGTTCAACAAAAAGGCATTGCTAATTTAAATTTGCTCATTATAGCAGTGGGTGCTGGGGGGAAGGAAGGTGTAGATGGAGGGGTAGGGAAAAGGAGGTTGTGGGTAAGAAAAAGAAAGAACAAGAGAAGGAGAAAGCCATGCGCAGGCACAAGAGAAAAGCACACTGTCTGGAGGGAGAGGTTGCAATGGACAGAAGAAACAGCAGAACAAACCATGAAGGAGAGGATTTACTGGAGAAGAAGGAAGTCATGTAGTTGGAAAAGAAAAAAAGCATGAACAGTAGTGACTATTTGCTGAGAGAAAAGAAATTAAAAAGAATTCAAAACACGGGTAAATTTAATGCATTACTGATGCTAATTCCTGACAAAATACACGGTATTTAGACTAATGGAAAACAGACACTCAAAAAGTTACACAAGTGTCAGGTAGAGAAAGAGGACAGAAACCAAGAAAAGTGAGAAAAAGTGAGAAAAAAGTGAGCAAATCAAACAGGTGCACAAAATTATGGGGTATGTACCTCCACAATACCTAGCTATGAATCATCTTCCATTTAAATAAATCCTTCACTGCCTTACTCCATCAGCTTTGTTTTATCAAATAATTTAAGGTTAAAGTTCCTACAGTATTGGAGTGCTCGGATTTTTTTTCTGACCAAAAGGATCCAGGAATTTGTGTCTCATCTTGGAAACAGCAGCTAGTAAAAATGTAAAAGGATGCTGATTTGCCAAAGCTTAGACAAATGAAATATGAAGACGTCAGATACAGCGAAGGATGCTCAGAAGATGCAGATCCTTGTGAAGTGTGATGGCAACAGAGTAATCTGAGGCCTGTTATGAGATCATCACTAGGAGTAAATCTATTAGGAGATTATCTCTAAGAGTTAATCTATTTCCATTTGATACAGACATAAACTTATTAAAAATAACAGGTTCCCTTTTGCAATAGAATAACAACTAAGTGTATCTTGAAACTGCACTGGTGATATGAAATACTTAAATTACCAGAAGAGAAATGTTTCACAGCACAGTCATATTTTGTGCCAATATTTACCATTATATATTGCAATTAGAGAAGCAAATTCTCAAAGGTTGCGGTACTAAAACTGCATAAAATTAGAAAATAAACATTTAAATGGCAAACTGCTTCCAAGTAAGAACAAACTGATCATAGGCAAGTGAACTAAACTTCCTCTTTGATGTTAAAATCTATTAAACCCATAGTGAGTGTGTTTATACAGGTATAACTCTAAACATCTGGTTACGTAGTCAGCACAGGCTGCTTTCTAAGCAAGCAGTGGTAGACCCACATTGCGCTGAATTCTGTGTCAAATACTGAAGTCAATTTCTTCCTTTTTTTTTTTTTTTCATAGCTCAAAGAGAAAGGGATGTTGATAATAGCGTGGTTTTTCACTTAACGCTATGAAAGATGTTGCAAGGAAATTTTCTGCTTCAAGCTTGCAAATTCGTTGTGTCATAGCAGGTAAATGGTTTTTATATCGTTATTATTTTACATAATGAGGTTGTTTTTACTTTTATTTTTTCTTCAGTTTGTTGGTTCTGTTTGTTTGCTTGCTTTGCATTTTATATCTTCCTCAGAAGCACCAGAGATCAAGTGACTGATGCAGGAGCCAAGACTGACCGAGGAGGTTCTGCTACGGATGCTCTCAGGAGCTCAATTAGTGAGTCACATTCGTTAGCATAGAGTCATACAACGATTTTTGTGATCCAACACTGGCAACACCTTTCCTGTGCCATGGGAAAAATCACCTGCAAAACCTTCTGCTTTCCCAACTGCCCGGTGAGCAGCTCACCCGTTCTCAGACCACCTCATGAGATGTCCCTTAACCGGTCCCTTAACAGTGGAGGACACCACACAAATCCACAGGGATCTTCTTTTTCTACTCGAGAGAGAAACACCTGGCCTAAACAAGTATTTAAGCTTGATGCTAATACTACATGAAATGCGACAGCCTAGCATACAACAGACCAGGCCTCTTCTGCCTCCTGAGCTGACAGCTCAGTTCCTTCAGGTTGCTGTCTGTACAAAGGCTTCCTACGCAGCACAGGTAGGCTTGGCAGGAGTCACCCCACGAGCAAAGGGAAAACCGAAACTAACTTTAAATACATGCAAAAATGTCCCCTAGCATCACTACATACCATTCGTATTGCAAACACGTGTTAAAGCAAATCCTGTTTAGAGAACACTGAATTTGAAGTCTCAGTGTTTAGCATAGGATGATTTTACCTTACTCTTTTGCTAAAAATTGAGCACTAACTCCATATCTGTCTGCTGAGAGGCAATGTTGACATTCATACCAGTCTACCTCCAATTACTTTGTAACAATATAATTTAATGCTGCTTTTACAATAAAGGGCATTTCTATAGTATGATGATTAAAAAAAAAGTAACAATTTTTTAAAACATGAGTGTTTGGATGATACTCTGAAGGTCAGAAGAGAATCCCTAAGGGAACATGCATTATATGTATGAGCTTCAGTTGAGGCAAACCTCACATTTGCCTTGCTACATAGTCTGTATTCTTCCTATTTTATAACAAAACCTCATGAGAAACCTTCCTGTAATTTAGTCTTAGCCCTGTCTACCTAAAAGCCTCTGGAAAGAAGCTCAAGGAGGAGTTGTTGACCAATTGTTGGTCATTCTAGGTCTGTTGCACATGGTTTGCATGCAGTCGAGGCTGAGAGATTAACCTAGTCCACTTTAAAACATAGGTAATTAAAAAGAAAAATAAGCATCATAAATTATAGTCCATCCAAAGGGATCTTAAAATGGTTTAGAGGCTACACCCACAGATCACTCCATCCGTCACCCGCCGCAAGTACCTCCGGGATGAGCTGCAACAACTGCTGCACGGCGTATGGCAGCGGAGAGGAAGTGAGGAATACCAGCACATCGAATCGGAATTGCAGGGGGAATTTAGGTAGGAAGAATGTAATTACCCACTTTGGAGCCTGGCCAGACCACGGGGGTTAACATCTTATAAAGAGCCCTATGAGAATTTTAACAACCCCTCATGGTCAGGACCGCCAATTTATATTAGCTTTCAGGAGCGGGGTTAACAGCTCTGCTCAACTGGTTTCGTATGCCGCTGCAGGAAGCGGGGAGAAATTAACTTCTGCTCGTTCCCCGCAGTTTCCACCTAACTACTAAGCAGATTAATACTACTTAGCCTGCAATATCTGATGAGAATGCAGCAGAAGGCAGCGTCATTGAAAGCCGCAATGAATCGGAGCAACCGAGCCTTCAAAAGCTCTAGAGGAAGAAAACTTTTCCTGCTCCACGAAGTCCTCAGTGCTTGTAATGAAAGCTTTCAAGATCATCTCAGCAGGTATAATGATAAATATTTGTGAAGATGCACAGGGAGGAAGGTGTACGGTGTTAACCTCAGAAAGAGCTTCTCTCCCTCCAAGAGGAACCACTTGGAAAGAGCAGGAAACTACAGCATGTGCACACATCAGTTCCCTTCAGATATGAAGCAAGTAATTGTCACAGATCAAGCTGTAAACATATATCTTACATTAGCAAATAAGAAGGTGTGTGCTTTTTAATTCTGTTTGCTCAAGTAAGCCTGAAAGTTCAAAACAACAATGAAAGCAGGAAAGATGAGTGGGCAGGAAGAAATCAAAGCATGAAGCTGTTTTTTTTTCCACTGTCACCTTTAAGCAATAAAAAAAAATGCAGACTTGCTTCCAAGTTTCCCTCCTCCAAAATAAAATATCAAGTGAGGCTATAACGGAGCACGGCTTTTCACTACCGTTGAGCTGAAAGCATTTGGAGCAAATTCCAAGAGATTGCCAAATACTCTTTGAAATTGTTTACATTATGTATCCATACCCCACAGAAGTATCTTATTTCTTCAACTAGGTTACACACAACTTGGAGGTATTTAACTTCTTTACCATAGACTAACGTAATGCATCGCGGATATTTTTACGTTGTTGTTTTGAAACTGATGGATGTCCGCAGGGGTGTATTTTATTGGCCTTCAGGTGATTTGTTTTGTGCACATCAGACATAAATAATAAAAATATCATGGCATTCTAGGTGATTTTCTTAGAAATCCTTGTTTCCTCTTATCATCAGAATTACTTGTTATTATGGAAGAAACCGGAGAAAGAAGGAACAAGAAGAGGCTTCAAATCAAGCCAAGAGGAGCGTTTGGGGCTGTAAATATCCCTCGGTGATGGCAGAGCCGCTGGATATCACAGGGACAACGCTGCTGCTGCGGGAGCTTTGTGATTTATGCCAGTGAGAAAAGCCACCTTGACAAACAGAAAACAAAGGACAAACCAGTTCAGTGTTGATGCAGATTTTGAACATTAGGTTTAAGTTTCACAGGAAATACCTTAGACCAGTGGTTGCAGGAATCTTGCAATGCTGAACATAGCTGGGAGTCTTCATCGGAGAGACGTCAGTCAGAGGCACAAATCACTTAGGAGTGATTTGTACCACACAGTTGTAGCCCAGGTCTCACCAACTCTCCTCTGTTGAAGATGGGACAGTTTCTGCTTTTTAAGAGGGTTCACAGAGCAGTACCTGAATTCCAAGGACACCCTTGAGTAAGCACATAATAATTCAGTCTCTCCTGTAAGACCATCTTGCAAGGGTACTCCATAGCACAGCAGCTATGAGAGCGAGCTCCCCTTTATGTTTAAACAGGTCTTGGCACTGGATTGCAACGATCCTCTCCTCCTCCCTAAACAGCTCTCATACAATTTTCAAGAGCTAAAGAAGTGTTTAGGAGTTCATTTCTTCACTGACTTACAAAACTAATTGAGCTCTTCTTGGTCCCCAAGAACTGCATTTGGTAAAGGGTTTAGATACTTACAAAGCTTTCACGAGTACTCATTCCCTACTGATTCAAAGTATTTAGCAAAATATTAGCTCTGATTTAGAATCTGTCCTTTCTACATTCCAAGATAACCAAAACCAATGGTGTCAGATCTTTGAAAGGCCACAGAAGGCGAAAGTTTTAAGCAACACTTAAATGTTTTAAAATTACTTTGAATGTAATGAATGTACAGAACAAACCAGTGCTCACTCTCAGTAACGATCACGGTTGCACTTGACTGATTATCGTGTCTTGAAAGGATTTGCTTGGCACTATCAGAAAGGTCTCCAACTCTGATGCTCATCTTTCATTTCACCTCAACTATGGAAAGCTGAATAGGTCATAAGCCCAAAAAATGAATGGAAGATTCATTGCTCTGACCCAAGAGTCAGTTTGGAACGCTGAAGACTGGCTACGCTCAGTATTACTTCTGGTTAAAGTGCTGTCAAGGTCTTCATGCTTTTGGCCTAAGCTGCATTTCCTTTTGATCCATGCAAAGCATATTTTGTACACGTGAGCTCACACTTCATGAGCTTGCACCTTGTTACAGAGCAGCCCTGCTGGAAGCTCTGAATTCACTCTGCCCCAGAAACTGGCCTGAGTAAGTCGGTTACTTCCAGAGGTAAGCTGTATAAAGAACGGGTCTCAAGTTATAATAGATACGGGCAATAACTGAGTTTATGTGGAGATTATGGAACTTGCTGGCAAATGCAAGCCAGCAGTACAGCCTCGAGAAGTGGATTTATTCCTATATTAAAAAATACATAAAAACATCAGCAAATGACCACGTCCATAAATTGACCTCATGCTTCAACTTTTTACTTAACTAAGCACAATGTCAAGGGCTACTGGGCAAATCCTTTCCTTGTGATTACTGCATATAGCTCTTAAGCTATGTTCATGCCTCACCTTGAGCACAGAAAATGCTACACGGAAAATAAAGTGCTACAGGTATACAAAATGCTACTTAAGGACAGAAAATTAAAGAAAAAACCCTACTCACATAGCTCTAGATTGGATTTAGGACAACTTGCACTTAGGCTTCCAAGCAAAAGTCAGCAATTAAGAGTTCCTATAAAAATGAATGACGATAAACACGTAAATAAAAGGAGCAATCAGAAAATGTTGCTAACTCTCTAGCTGAAGAGCCTTAAACTGCAGAGCTATCTCCGCTGCTGAAACATAAGCAAAGTCTTTTTCAAACAACAACAACAAAAGCACTTGTGTAATTTGCAGGGTCAGCACTGTTAATTTAAAGCAAGACCGTGGCACACTGAGGACCTTATCTGCATTTCTCTGAATACATACCACCGTAGAGATGCTGCACACTATGACAGATATAAACAATAATTAAACAATGTGGACAACGCCGTCTAGTTATTTGCTGTGACACCTTAAAAAAAATAAACAACAGCAGCCTCTAGGTTTCATACAAGGTGGTGAAGAACAAGGAATGTATTTTGCCCCATTGGTTAGAGAGAACAAAAGTGGCCATGTATCGTAACACCTGGGAAAAGTCAGGGCATGCACAGCTGGCTGCGAGCTGGTCACACATTCCTGAGGTTACAATTACAGCCAGTGTTCTCAAACCAGCCTCACTGACAAGCAGTTGCAGATGGCCACAACGCTTATGTATGGAAATAGCTTTACTCAGCAAAATCTTAGAAAAATAACGTATCAATAGAAACACTTGTATATGTAGACGTAGCATTTTCTCAGTGATGTTTTCTTCAGCTAGCCCACAGGTCATGTAATATAAACTGAAAACAGGAAATCTTTTGTGTTGCACATCCTATATATCATTCGGTACCAGAGTATCATTTTCTCCCGCGAGTAGACTTCCAGCGCAGTTAAAGCAGGGAAACACTATCGGCGTGGTAGGTTCTGTTCCCAGATCAGCCAACAGCCAGCTCCGTGGCCAGTCCTCTTCTCAGCACGGCAGCTTAACGATGGGGAAGAAGGGTGTGATATCGCTCCCCTTTCTGCACACAACTTTGTGGCTCAGCCACTTGGATGAGCAGCACTGAGGACCCTGGAGTACTATTTTATAATCTCTGTCAGTAACATGAGAAAAAAGCCTACGTATGCTTTCCCTCCGCAGTAAGGCCATTTAAAATAACACTGCACTAAAAAAGCTCTCCACCATGTACTGAAACGATCAAAACTCAAACATGGTAAAATCTGAAAGATGTCCTGCTTAGATACGATAATGTAAAGAGAACATTCTCGTTATTTACAAAACGATCCTTGCAGGATGCTTCTTTACTAAGGTGACTGGGGGATCACATAACCAGGTGACATTTTTTGCTGATGCTGAAGCTTGGACATTTCATATAGAAGAAAGGACAACAGCTGTCATTCTGTTGAAATGCAGGAGGAAAAAGATATTTAAAAGCAACACGTACTTTGAATTCTGGGTCCTCAAAGTCCCGAGTGTTTGACAAAATCTATAGCAGCAGCAATCTAGGAGAAGTTATTAAACTTCTCACCACTGGGGCCAGAGCCAGCAATCGTGGCAGAACTATCAACTGGAATTTAAACTGGGACACTGGCGTCTATTTGTGCAGCTTCAGAAATCTAATTTTCATGACAAAAGAATGAGCATCTTTTCCAGAATAGAACATACAAAAATTGCATCATCTAAATGCAACTATAAATGTTTTAATTGCAGAATTTTCTCTCTGAAACCACAGAAAAACAAACATGCAAGAACACTGCTCATATCTGCTGTCCCCGAGCAAGAGCCCTGTTGCTGTGATGAGTACAGCCTAACAGATGAACAGCTTCATGCACATGATCAACCAGGCCAAAAGGTCACTATGGCTTTAATTTTCTATAAAACTCCTATCTTAACTGGACTTCGCATACATTTTGCAGATAGTACCCATACCTTACAGTCAGCAAATAACAGTTAGATTAAAAATCACTCGGTGTAAACTCCTATTCATAATTTTGATCCAAAACAGCCCCAAGTAGAGCAACCTTCTCCAGAACTTCCAGCTTTCCATGTTACTGGGCCCAACACAGGGCTCCTTGGTACAGAGACAGCCTCTGTGAAGGAGAGGAGATTTCACCAGGGTAAAGAGTGCAAGGCTGAACCTTTGTACAGCTGCAATCACACAATTCCGCCTTTACTACTGGTGTTTCATGCCAAACTTATTGTCATTTTGTTTACAAATCTGTTTAATAATTAGTTTAAATATGACTCCCAGTTTTGGAGGTTAATAATAGCAAGATAGTCAAAGCCTCTTGAGTTTGTTGTGAGATAAATTTGAACTTGTATATCCCCTTCTGTATATAGAGATTTTCAAAGATAATTTTATTCAGCTTGTAACTACCAGCACAAATGCTGATTCTAAATATATCAGCTGAACTCCAAATGACTTCTGTTTATAGAAATAGGACATAACAAGCTATTAAATCTTCCTTACAACAAATTGCCCTATGCCAAAATACTTGCTCCAGATTTTTGAGCTATGGTTGTCAGCCCAGGTCTTTAAACCGTAAGAAAAGTTGTAAGATAGCTACCATTGCAATGTATTTTACCAGTGAAATCCTTCTTTAGAATATCAGAATAATTTGATTTTAGTTTTAATTCTGCATCCTCGCAGGTTTTCAAAAAGTAAAAATAAAAACACTGGTGCCTGGGACCTGCATTAAATCATTTAAGAATTCAGCATGATACCTTCTTTCCATATAGCATCCAAGTAAATGCAGAAGAAACAGAACACGATAGTAACAACAACAACAAAACCCTGCATGCTTTAGGTGACTCTTAGTACTAAACAGTTAGAAATTACAGAGTCCTGAGGACACCACCACTTACTTTTTTTGTTTTGTTTTCCTCCCCTCTGCAGCTCCAACCAGCTCAAGAAAGATTGAGCTGTTTCTTTAGTTTCCACAACCTAAAAGTGGTTAGTAACTATTAACACATTCTTATTCTAAATTACACACACCTAAACTGCCAGGGAGCAGAAATTTTGACTAAGAGTCAAACTCTGTCTGGTTGAAGTGAAGAGCAACAGAAATCCCACAGTACGTTGCTTTGAAATAATCTATTTATCACTAGTTGGTTTGGGCCAGAAGTTTGACAAGAATCATACTTAGATCTACTCCTCACAGCTGAAACCATTTGCCTTTCAACAACAACTACTTTGTATGAAATAAACTTTTCTTTTTTTCCTGAAAGGATTTTCATTTGATTTCTCCTGAAGTGAGATGAAAGGAGTTTTTATTATTATTATTTAAACAAAACAAAACAAAAACACCTACTTAATGAATACAAGAAGGTTCCTCGTTCTCCCTTCTTTTCAATTTAAGACAATAAACTCTCTTTTTTGTCAGGAATGGTCCCTCTCATTCATATTGTGGAAACAGTACCCGGCCAACGAGAACAAGGAAAGACACAACCTCTTTATTATTTTACATCCACTTATATAATTATACCTGACTCAGCGTCCTTAAAATCCTCCAGAAATAAGGAAAAACCTTCATTTTCTTACCACAAAAGGAATGCTCCTATACAAACACTTTATACAGAGGTCAAAATGGTTGCTCCTTGTGAATATTCTATTTTAAACAGGCATTTTAAGTGTTGAAGCACAAAATATCTGTATCTAAAATATCTAAAAAATGTAATGATTCAATTAATGCTGAGTTACTCCATGCATGAATGAACAATTTGACCTGGGCTTGAATACAGTATTTCAATAATGCAGCTGCCATATTCATTGGTCTCTACATTTCCTGAAAACTAATCTGCCAAATAAGTTATACAGTATTAATCTTCTGTGCTTCCGTTCTTGGAGTGCTGAGTTAGTAATGCACCACAATTGCACATCATGTCACCGAAATGCTACATTTTAAAAAAATAACCTTTACAGATATTATAACTTTAACTCATTTTAGGTTGAGGAACTGCAACTACCGCATTTGAGGATCTGAGTAGCAAGTACTGGCTTCTAGGTAACTTCAGGTCAATTTAGGCACTCATTTTAAAATAATTTTATTTAGTTATTTTTTTTAAAAGCTCCATGGAGTATTCTATCTGTGGTTTTGAGGTCTAATTTTTTCCAAGAGGCTGTCAGAACCATAGCTGATATGTACTTCAAACCCTTAGTAATGTGATATCTGTCATAAGGTGTACAGAAAATAAATGAACTAGGGTTAAAGCTATTTTCATATGAAACAAAAATTTCCATGTGCTACGTAAGAGCCTCACTTATACCACCTCATTGATACTATTCCAACCTGCAGTCGCGTGAAATGTTGGATCTAACAGAGCACGCTCTGAGAAAGCTTTACCCGTAACAACAAGCAACGACGCGTAGATTAAATCTGTGCTAGCCTGGGCCCTCCAAGAGCAATGGTTTTCTTCTCTTATAAATATAGATTGTTTCGTTTCAGGGAGAAATTACCAAGACAGAAATAACCCTTGAGCAAAACAAAATTCAGTTTTGCTTTGGCAGAGTAATTCAACCCAGTGGAATCATCAGGAAAATTACTGATGTGCTAAAGGACTCGCAATTGATTGACGAAGAACTACAATAACATCGGACAAACATTTACAATTTCGGATACATAAATGACTAAAAAAATAACTAGGAAATCCCTAACTGCAGATGACAACAGCATTACGGTTAATATCTAATCACAAGATTGTGAGAATGTTCAGTAGTGGGGGACAGGATTAACATATTGCTTTAAAACATTCCATTACTTTCTGCATCTGTTTACTGATAATAAAAGAAACAGCTGTTCTAAATGTAACATTAACAGGTGTAAACCATTCATTTGAGATTTTAAAACAATAATTCTCATCCATTTCCTCTTTAGCTATTTTGAAATGTCATTATGAACACCCCTCCTATTAGCTTACACAATTAACTTGTAATTGTTTAACCTCTTCTCATGTCCGCAAAACATATACATGTGGAGTTAGCTTCCTTCTCATTTTGTGCAAAAGGCTCTGTTCTTATGCAGTGCACATCCTGAACTAATTCACCAGATGTGTTCCATAAAATGTTTGGTCACACTATTCAGCAGCTTTCCTTTAACAACTGTTCTATATCAAATTTACTGTAAAAAAGCATCATAATTATGAAGTAACACAGTATCAAATTCACAGACCTAATATCTCGCTATGTGTAGTTAAACTATGAATGATAATTGAGCTTGAAATTGTATATTTACTTTAAATAAGTCCTCCAAATCATCTGCAACAATGTGTGCTTAATTCGAAGCCATTAACAAAAGAGTTAACATTTCCACATTTATACTCTCCATAATTTTAGATATGATACTCCATACTTGAGAGCGAGAGAAAATAAAAGCCAATTCTGGTAGGTTTCCATTTGAAAAATGTACCTTAATTTCTTACAATGGTTAACCCAACCTGCTAAATGCTGGACATAAAAGGAAACACACACATATATATACATATATATATATATAAATAAGAATCCTTCAGAATTGCCATTGCAGCCAGAAAAAATAATTCAGAGATAGGTTTGTTTAAGAAACACAGACACACGAGACCTTACAAAACCAAAACCAGACCTATTCATGATAGATAAAACAAGCTCTGAAGAACAAATATTACAACACTTTCCCAAATAAGTAAATAAATGAAAATATATTTTTTTAAAATCTGCTCTTTGATGTTTACTTTCTTTAAAGTAATACCACTATGCAAGTAAAAAAGAAACTGAATGAAACCACTTGCATAAAATTTGACTGGGGAATTATCAGTTTTGTAACTAAGATTTTGCTTGAAGGTGTTGATTCTATTGCTAAATATTTTAAATATTCCATATTAAAATACAGAAATATAGATGAGGAGCCCAATTTAACAACATACATCATAGACGTTACTGCTGCCAATGACTTGCTAAGCGTTCCTGAAATAAGTTAAACATTCCTCTGTTTTTGCTATTATTCTCTGAACTGCTACTATTCATACTGAAGGAAGAAAGAAATCCATGGAAATACTCCAAATCCCTTCACACATGCTTCTTAACCAAGGGGAAACAGAAACTTCACTATTAGGATTGTTAATACATTTAGAAAAGAAATATGTAAAAGACGTTACCTTCATTGCATGCTTTTATATATATGCATATGCCGGAAAATCATTCTTTCTTCAATGAGTTTTTCCTGTTTTAAAAAAGAAAATTGATATTCAATGGTTTCATATTTAAAGAATATGCAACTTTTCAGAATTTGGGGAAGGTGGATGCTCAAGCTGTAAATGCACCAAAACTGCTGATCAAAGTGCACAACATGTGAAAATCACGCACGTGAAAAAATGGCAAGTCTACACACAGACAGAAGTATTTTTTTTTTCCTTTTTAACTACTATTACTAGAGTATATTTTAGCCTGAAAAGCCCTAAATTATTACACATGGACCACTGCTACCTGCAAAAAGCTTATTTTGGGAAGGGGAGAAACAACGCACCATGAGAAGTTTCACAAGCAGTAACACTTCGACATGCTGGTGGCTGGAAGGAAGGCACAATGGTCAGCCTCAGCTGATCATTTTAATTATCAAATTTGCACACAAAAAGAAAAAAATACCAGCAGAGGGCAGCGCAAATACTTCAAGTCCAGCAAGAGGCCCAGAGCTGGTCACCACACTGAGGCGGCCTGCCCTGCCTGCTCGATGCCATCACCTCACAGGCCTGCCTCTGGCCCTTTCTCTAAAAAAGAGGCCAAGTGCAACAACAACTATGTCTATTCATTGTTTCACATCAGAAGTTGAAGAGTTTTTCTTTATTTCAAAGAGCAAATGCAATATACAGGCAGGCAGAAGACATGTAGCCCACACACACTCTGAGGAGAGCCTGGTGGGATTTGTCACTTCATTAAAGGTCTGAGTGACACCAGGCATGGATGTAACGACAACATGTTGCTGGGCCTTCCTTTGTGAGAGTCATTACACCAAGCCCACCATTTCGGCTTCCTTTAAACCACCCAATCTAAAGCCATCCCCCACTCCCATCAGCAAGCTCAGTACCAGAGCAACTCACAGTTTTAACTCACGTTCCCATAACCATGAGCACTACAGTGAGGAGGTGCCCAGACTTGCTCCCCAAAGCCATCCTGCCAGCACCCAGCCTCAGCACAGCCCTCAGCACCCCACAAAGACAGAAAACAAACTGTATGCTCGCCTACCTAAGGGAAATGGAGAAGGGCAGCCTCTGTGGTAGCACAGCCAGCCTGGCCTGAAAGGCAGGAGGGAAGCCCTAGGCCCCAAGGGCTTGGCCTAGTGCACCTGCCCTGACAGAAATGCCTGGAGCTAATTAGCTGCCATGGCAAATGAGACCAGCTTGGCACCTGTGTAAAATATTGTAAATCCCCATTTACCCTCCCCTTTTTTTTAACTCAGCCTAGGGGATGGATAGCTATTGAACACTTTTTCCTCTGAAACAGTACTACTGTATGAAAGCATTTGATGCTGCCATTAGTCTCATCAAAGATACTAGTACTTGGTCCAAAGTAAACAGTTTACTTTTTGGTAAATAAGTATTAATTTCATTAAATGCTATATATTACATCAATTACTCTTCCCAATTGAGTATAGTAGGAGTACATATTCTTTTAAGTTTACCAGACTTCATTTGGTGATCCATTCTCCCAACTGTATTTGGCATTTATGTTAGGGCTACTCTTTGAACTCTTAACAGTTTATATCCAAACAGAAATTTAAATAAACAAACTATAACCTTCTGTATCCACTGACAACCTGGGATCCCGTTTCCCCCCTAGAGCCAAGTGTCACATCTCCTTCCTGTGCCTCCATGCACCTAGTCTCTAAAAATCTGCACTGACTGACTTTTACAGCCAACATGTGCCCAATTTTCCAGTCATGACCTCATCCTGTGCCTCTCTCACGGGCACACAATCCCTCCGTAAACTCATCCCAACACACCGAAATCTGTTGAAACCTTTAGCAGCTGGGAAGCATAATGTCTGGATCCAAAAAAAAGGTGGCTAACCGCTTGGTCAACCCTGTGGTGGCACCAGGCATCAGACTGCCTTTCAGTCAGGCAGCACATCAACCCCCAAAATACCTGCAGGCCTTCAGAGGTATTCCTCAGCTATGTTCTAAGACTACATCAAGTATTACAGTAGATATTAAACCTTCTCTTCTTTCAGAAAGACCACTTGTTTCCCATACACTTAACTACTACCACACAGCATTCACTTGAAGGCTCTCAAAGCCTAATGTTTCACCTGTTCTCAGTCTGACCTTGCACACACATGAGAGGTAGGAAACAGCAACAGAGAAAGTTGCATTTTCTTGTGCTCCTGCTCCTACCAAGACAGCAACAGTAATGGAGTACCTTGTTTGCTACTACGCCTTATCTTAGTTCAGCCTTTTGCACTATTCTTCCAGATAATAAATGCTACTTCCTTTTGCATTTAGTGCCCTATATTTTCTTCTATGTGCCTCACAAGCAGAAGTCAGCATGTGTTTTGAATGCAGCAGAAGTCTCAGCAGCAGGTGGCTGGCTCATCTGCATGCATAACAGAGCAAATGCTGGATTCAGCCTGTCTTTTGCCTGCATGGAGGCACAAGGTGTATGCTGTCACGTATTGCTGTTAGGCAATTTCTTAACTTCATTCAGTAGTTCAACATTGGTTGAAACACAGCAATAAACCAGTAACTTGCATTTTCACTGTGTGCATTTGCTCATCTGGTCTGATATTCTCATCCCCAAACTAGCTGACACTTAGGCCTTTTAGCAACCTTCTAAACCACTTATCTAGCAGCCACAGAAATACTGAAAAGGTAGGTCTAACTCTCAGTTTCCTAATGCCAAGATTTGCTATGACAGAACAACTGGGGATAGACACATTTTCAGGTGACCTTTCTTGAAACTTTTAAAACATACTAAATCAGAGACAGTGCAGCTGCTATGCAAAGAAGGCATAATCTAATAACTTTATGGAAGTAGCTGACTACTCAAAATACAGGAGAAAACACTACATTATGGAAGGAAGAGGATGAACAAGTTTACCTGAATCAGCAGCTCTTTATATAGGAGACTTCTCTCTAGTTATGGCACATTCTCCTTATTGTGCTTCTCGCTCCCAGTTTATGTACAGCACTGTACCAACACATACTGACACCTGCTTTCAGTGCCAGCCTTTCCAACCTGTAGTTGTCACTCTGATCCTTTCATCTTTTAAATCATTTGCCAGTTTTTGATGACCTTTAAAAATTATAATCTCCTGTCATAGTGCAGTAAGTTTTGCCAGGCTCCGATGAAAGCAGTTTCTAACCACTTCATATCTAAAACATTTTGATATACTGTTATTTTCTAAACATGCAGCAATAAGGACAGAATCAAGCCAGTTGAGAATATTTCTTTAATAGATTCTTTAACAAAAAAAAAAGTGGAGTTGTTTCTCTACAGTATTAATTTGTCAAGTAGCATTTGAATCTAAATAAAAAAAAAAAACCTCCAGAAAGTGAACTTACAATAATAAAAAGTCATTATACAAAAGCTTTACACAAAACATTCTGAAGTTACAGAGTAGCAATCAAAATTAAGTAAGAGAGAAATGATCCCAAACAAAATGTTCCATTTACTGAATAAATTCCTTGGAGTTGTGCTTGTTAACTTCTGGAATATCTGTTAAGTGATGAAAAAAAGGACGACCATGAACACAGCCTTTATTTTCCCTTCCAAGCTGTTGCTTCATCCTGTAAATTGTGTTTTGTACATCTTCTTTTGACAAATGTAAGGGCAGCTGCCGAGCTAAACGCACTGCTTCTCCCTGTGGAAAGGAAAACAAAACCAAAAACCCAATAGTTTTAAAGTACCGCTTTGTAATATATTAACCTGAGGCTACCAGAACACAGGAACTAAGCACTCACTGTTGAAAGGTCACTTTTCTCTTTTCTGCTGATATATTCTGAACATTCTGAATCCCAGAAACTCAAATGGAACTCTAAACATATTTTACTGGTCATTTCATGCACTTCTACAGCAGTGTCCCACATAGTCAGTCTCCTGGTCATG
Organism: Heteronetta atricapilla; assembly: GCA_011075105.1. Taxonomy (NCBI): domain Eukaryota; kingdom Metazoa; phylum Chordata; class Aves; order Anseriformes; family Anatidae; genus Heteronetta; species Heteronetta atricapilla. The sequence continues at coordinate 4,016,633 of CM021737.1, forward strand.
TCTGTACTCTTTCCTTTCTTTTAGGGTCCACTTTTGCAAGATGCTCAGTGTTTCTGAATGAATCTTATGATTTTCTGTTGGCAACAGTATCAGCTGAAGACATTTATCAGTTTACAAGACACACTGTACACCACAAGATAAAGAACTAACATAAATTAAACAGCCAAACAGTTTTAAAAATAATACAGTGAAATTTTAAATCAATGCTGTATTAGCTATAATATACTGCATGCAATTATCTCACAGTACTAGAGAGCAGAAATGACTGGTTACTAAACACAACTACTGAAGCACCCATCCACAAATAATCAGACAACTTTTGAATGAATTTGTCAGACAGTTTTTGCTTCTGGGTCTACCAGAAGATGGTGAAAGATGAGGACATGCTGACGGCTCAAACATGAAACAGGTGATAGAAGCTGCAATTCTGAACATGACAGCAAACTGCACTTCTAGTATTTAGCCCACCTGAATGGCAAAAAACATCCAGTGCTTATTTTATAATCATTTTGTTCATGATTGCAAGCCATATATTCCTAGTAAACATGCATTTTCCAGCTACTATCATTACTCTATGTGCTTCCTCTTTCTAAATGCTCCTCACAGGATCAAAAATTGTTTTTAATACAGCTTCCTTTGATATCTCTTAATATCTATCTTTATTATTTATATATATACACACCTTTATGCACACACACCTCTCTTCTAAACACCAGCCTTCATACAAACCAGCTCCATCCCAGTCCATCTGACTAATGAGTATTTTTAAGTAGAGGAAATAAAGCTTCCACTTGCAAAACCAAGTTACATTCCTGTCTCAGCGCTTAACTCACCCCTTCTTCAAGGGTGCATGAGAATGCTTTGGTAGTACACATCACACCAACAGAATCACGCTTGCCCCAAAGGCAGCTGTAAATAACTGCCTCCAAAAGACAGGAAATGATTTGTATAAGTAATATTTAAAAAGTAAAGTACATATTCTGTGTAAATGCCCAAGTCCCACTCAGTAGCCTGATTCAGGCAAGCGTGTTGGCAGTTGCTTAAACCAAGAAAAAATTGAGCATGTACTTTGGTATTCTTTCTTCACAGATTGCTAGGAATTGGGATTAAGGATAGCATTAGTGAAACATCTAGAAATAAGAAAAAATGATCAAAAAACTATTCTTGTAAGTTATTCCAGCTTTAACTAGTACCGTATGTATTAATTGCATCTGAAACTTTATGCCTATTGTTGTCTCTGGACAGACAAGGTTATCTATTTGCATATCAAATACTGACCGAAGACATTCCAGTTCCAACTTCTGAAAACAGATTCAAGATCCTTTTACTCAAGTACCATACCTCTAGCTGCCTATGAAAAATGCTGGCTGCTGGTGAAGAACACACGGATTCCTCTGCCAGCAGGCAGCAGAACTTACTAGTGCACTGAATGCAGTGGTCTTCTAGGACTGTCATCAGCACGTGCTTCCTTCAGCTGTGGAAGTTACTGATGTTAACTAAATACAAGCATTTGCAGAAGCATATGGGTTTCACTACACGTGAGACTTCATTTTTTTTTTTTTTTACTTCCATGTCTGAATTCCAGTGACAGCTTGCTTTCTGGCAAGGAAGTCTCCCTTTGTCTCTATCCTCTCTTTGAATGAATCATAGGAATTTTTCTTTGAGTGGAAATGGCGTACTTTCTGCTTTTCAGGATGTGTATCTCATTGAGTTTTACATGATAATCAAGCTTCAGATAATGCTTTTCATAAACTACTATCTTAAATCATTTCATCATTTCTTCACAGATTTATTTACAAATGAGTAAAAAGCTTGAAGATTTCTGGATTCAAATGCTTGTAGAGTTTGTATGCAATTTCATGACAGTTCTGTATTCTAACATGAAGCCTTTCTAGTCTGAAAATTGCTTAAGTAGAAAAATCTTGTGAACCTAACAATGTATTGGATAACATGGGACTGTTTTGCAGTATGTCTGATGGAAGTATTTAGGTAAGCAATGCAGAACTCATACACCTCAAAGAAGATCTGGCGTTCTCCTTTTCAGGAGTAACTTCTGTATAGAACACAACTGCATTACTTAAAAACTGAAGAAAAGGTTTGTCAAGCTGTGTAAGGACTTACTAGCAAATTGTTACATCTTACCTCCAAGTAATTTATCACTTTGAGAGGCCTACATTCATATACTTCCTTTGCATTCCTATTAACTACTGCATTCAGAATTTCTTTCAGATCAGAAAGACCGTAGTATGACAGGCAATTAGCCATTCCTTCTATTTCCATATGACTTTCTGTCAGTGAAGGACCTGAAAATACGAAAACAAAACAGTAATTTATACACCACTTTGATTTCTATTCTGGAGCAATTCAGAGAAAACTGATGTACAACTCGGAAATCTTTTTGCCATCTTCTCTGCAGTGAAAAGCATTTTTTTTGTCCAAGGTTTCACAGTCAAGATGTGTGCATATTGACATCACAAATGCTTCTGTTTATTTTAATTCAGATCCTAGCTGGCACTGTTTAAATGCTTAAAGCATTTTGCAACGTTCCCAGTCTTCAGCATAGCTTTAATTAAAATTTATTTAAAATTAAAACTTCTACAGCTTTTATTAAACATACATAAAACTGAATTAGAAGCTTGTAATAAAATTCAATTTAATTTGAACAAAAAATAAAACAGTGTTGGCACTACTTCCTATGGAATTGGTTTAAACATCTGTACAGTTAAATGCTATCAGAAGGAAGTTCTTAGGCACCCAGCTCATGTATAAGAGACCTTCAGAGCTTATTCACAGTGTGCACAGAAATCTCAACAAAACTGGCATGGATACGCACCCTTTTCCTCTGCCACAGACTTTAGACAAAAGAACTTCACAGGAAAAGCATGGCAAGGTACAATTCCTAATGAAAATAAATCCACTCTTCTGTAATGGCCCAAGGTGGGCTAAATTACATTCAGCCTGGGTCACAAATGGTTTTTGCAATGTCAAAAAAAGCAGGAGACAAACAGATTGGTATAAACAGGATTAAACTAAGAAACTGTGGTAAGGGACAACTCACATTCCTAATAAAGGCACAGGCTAATACTATGAATGATCTGAAAGATCATTCTTTGATTAGGTATTGGAATGAGATTGTTATCCATGACTGGGCACTGTTTATTTGACAGTCGTTAAATGAGTCTGTAGGTCAACAGAAGGACTACACAGATTGAAAACAGTTCTCTAAATATGAGTGTGTCACCAGGTAAGTAACGTTGGATTTGTTTAATGCTTCATGGCCAGAGACACTTGGACCAGAGTGGGAATTTGATACAAGGAACTGAAAATCACATAGCCTACTTCCAGCTACATATTTAGCACCACTTCAAATTTGAAGCTTTATTTCCTTTTTCACCCAGCACTGTTGTCCTCTTCTTTTTCACACTGTCTTTCCCTAACCTTGGCCAGAAAAACCAGACATTTTTTATGTACTGTGGTAAGCCTGTGATCAGAATCAGCTGAAAGCAAAACTTCATCTGAAAGGTTGCCAGTTACTAACGGTGAGATAAGACCGCGTACTATGCCAATATTTCCCCATAAGAAAGGCTGCAGGAGAGCGTCAAAGATGAAGTCTGTTCTTAATCTCCTCCAGCTCTTTTCATTTTTATGCAAATTTTGTTTGAATGAAAGCAAGACCAGATTTGTGTCACTGTTGCAGACCGCTTGCTGCTTTCTCTCTACAGTAAGAGCATATCCTATCTGATGAACTTTCAATAGTTCTGTATGCCCTATATGCTACCAACAACAGGATTTTACATGCTCTATATGCTACCAAAGCTCTCTATGCTACCAAAGACAGGACAAAGAACTTCGTTAAGTTTCAAATGTTCAGATTTTCAGATTAAAAGTTTGTATTCCCTCTTAAAGTCTCATGACAGTGAATTCCAAGATTTGCTAAGCATTTTTTTAAGCAAATCCAATCAACCAGTCAGACATGCTTGCTTTTAAGACTGCTGATGCTCAGAACTTTTTAGTTTTACCAATAGCAATTTCTCTGTATGCCAATTTTGACAGATTTGATTTCACAATACTTTTCACTTACTTGAAAGTCACAAGACTTTAAAGCAAGTGTAACATAAGAACAAACAATACAAATCCTGAAATTTCCTTTTTTAGTACTTCTGTTTGTGTATCATTCTCCTTTTCTGCTTACATTCTTGAAACTGAAAAGTAGTCCACTGCACGCTGATTAACATATTTATCTGCAAGTCTTTGCAGGAATTCAGATATTGGCAACATCTGATGATATAAGCAGATGTCCAAACCTCAGTGTACTTGTAAATTTTTAACAAAATATACATTAAGATTTTCAAGTACTCAAACAGCAGTCTTCAAGCAGTTTCCATGGTAATTTCTGTGAAATGCTCTGCAACTTCCAAGGAAAATATGTCAGTGAACAAATAAACTAGTTTTCAACTGACTAAAAATGTGGATTTCTCATTGCTACAAATTTCCCCTTTTTCTGTCCAAACAAAACATTTACAATCATCTTTGGATAATTCCTTTTTGATGGCCAGGAAAAAATGTTCTCTTCCAGCTGCCACCTAGATTAGGTGACACTCTAAGACTACCTAGCTGACAGCCTATGATCAAAATCAAGCTGAAATAAAGTAGCAGCATGATTTTCCACTGGTCGGTTACAAGAGCTGAGGCAGCTCATGTTACCAAGAAAGATGGGTTATTTGCCTGTTACTGCGCTTTGAAGCCTTGTAAGCACATTCTTTGCATATACATAGGTTAGATACACATATTCTACTGAGCATACAATTCTACCCTAACAGCATGCCTTAGGGCACGACACTAGGCCCACCTTTATTAAAATAAATAAATAAATAAATGAAAAGGGTAAGACACGGTCCCTGCTCCCAGTTTCTTTCCACCCCAAAATTCATTCTATCACGGAGGAAAGAGACAGACTTGTTATAAAGGTCCATATTCCAACAACATGTTAACAAGGACTGGATGCAAAGTAATTCATCTTACTTCTTGAAACGCTCCTCTCTATATAGGGATCACTGCAAGCTACACCCAGCAAACAAATGCCTGGAAGATCCCAGAGTACCGAGTTAAGTAAAAGCAAACAGACTGCTCTCCCAAAGGTAGCGTCACTTGAAGTCTCAGTAAGGCCAAAACATGAGGGGGCGGGAGGGCAGTGGAAGGAGGACTGGAGCTCAGCGTCACAGCTCTGCAGATCACAAGAACTGGCACGTTCCACAAAGAAACCATTGATTTTGCCTAACTGACATATTTACAGCAAGAAGCTTTTTCTGAGCTATTTCACAACATGTTTTTCACTGTCAGCTATCCAGAGAAAAATCTAGTTAAAAACTCCTTAGACTGCTGAGCAATCAATATACGGAGAGACAAAGAGACTTTATGGAAAATATTGGTCTACCAAAACAAGAAGATGTGACACGTCCAATGTCTAAGATACTTAAAACAGCTTTGGTTGCAGTCAGAGTCTAAAACCAATAAAAACAAAGCTAAATGGCATTCTTGTCTCACAGCAAAGGAGTACTCAAAGGACAGACTTAGCCTTAAATGAAGGCAACACACAAGTAGGGCCTGAAACCCTTGCACTTCTGTAAAAGTTGCTATCCAAAGGCTGCACTGGTGAAAAAGGATAACATTGCCAGAAGCTGAAAGAGTTTACCTGCTGAAATGACAGAACAAGATGAGAACTCCATGTGAAAATGAGTCCTTGAGAGGAAGAGAAGTCCTAATTAGACCATTCAAAACCCTATGAGAAGTAGAGAAAAACAACTTGGAAATATAAGGCTGACGAAATTGAAAACAAACCATTTAGGCAAATAAATCACATAAAAAGTCAAAAGCTTTCTGTTACTAAAAAAAAAAAAAGTATCTATGATGAAAAAAAACAAAAAACAAAAACCACAAAATCGGTCCAATTCTAACTCCAAAAGCACTTCAACATCCCAACTTTAAAGTGGCAGGGACTGCCCAAGTACAGTGGCAGATCCGCCACTATTAATAATGGCAGGGTTCTGATTTTCCCAACAGAAGACACAAAATTCCAAAATGAAAACTTCCTTGACCACTGGTTAGCTAGCAATATTGGCAATGCTCCACCTGAAGTCAAGCATTTCAGTCTTCCTGTCCATGGGATCAGAAGTAAATCAGACGGATACTTTGGAAAAGAAAGCTTTGGGGAGGGCCTACATGAAATCATCTTGCTTACAGAACACAAGACTACAGATCTCTACAAGCCTCTAAGGTGAGGATGTCCCCAAGATAGTCATTAAAATGCTGTACATTACAATCGTGTCTGATCACTCTGGAAGTCCCCACGTGGTGAAGAGCTTTGAGATGAATGGTCTGTGCACCAACTGCAGAGACTGACCATCTTTCTGCATGGCCAGACCAGTCCTGCATCATCCTTTAGATCTGATATGGTGGTGGCACTGTGCCATTCACTTGCTTGCTTTGTCCCATCATGCCAGGTTGAAAGGCAAAGCAAGCGTGTGCTGACGTGAGGACTGGCACCACCTGCAGACGGTACACCTCGAGCCTTCAGATCAGCAGAAAGGACCCCACCAAGCCAGTAAGTAAGCAAGTGAATAACCAGATGGAGGAGGAGAAGGAGAACAAAGCGGCGTTACTTTACAGGTGTTGTCTTCTCTTATGGCTCCTGTTCCAAGGTTGCCTAGAAAACTCCAGTGTTGCACCCTGCAGGGAGAATTACTGTAACAATAGTATGACAGGGATCAGTCTATGATTTTTGTCTGCAATTTTGGGACATTTACCATCCCAAAGGCATTCAGACTGTCCTTTGAAGGGGTATGAAGTTATCAGAGGAGTTGAATAAAGTCTATATTAAGAAACAGCCATCAAAAGAAGATTCAAGAGAGCTGATAAATTAGGCAATAATTGGTCAGAAAAAGGAAATTTTTACTGAAGAAAAACAACAACAACAAAAAAAACAACGAACCACCCAAACCATTCTTAACCCCAGGATTAAAAAGGAGGCCATGCATTACTGGCTATTAATAATAAATCAACCATGAGTCAGAAAGGGACATCTACTACGGCCACATCAGGGCTGAAGCGCCCAAGGGAAGTACAGACAGTACAGTGGGTCCCGGCATCAAGGGAGAGTTGATAGTTCAGTTAAGAAACAGCAAATACTAGGACTGATCCAATCTGGCCAACAAGTTTGGGGAAAAAATAAGGTTTTCAAAGGTATGCACACACAGAAAATGGGATTCACGTATGCTACTATGGATACTGCTGCAATGAAGCTCTCCAGCTACCAGAGGTTAAGCGTGCATTTACATTCTGGGCACCCCTCCATGAATATCAGCAAGCTGTATCATCATCTACCATGCGAAGCAGCAACCCGTCCCAAATAATTAACAGTATGTACCAAATAAAAATATTTTCTGAGACAACTTCTAGTCCAAAAATATCTACGCAAACGTCCCCTTTATAGGATGTGTCTGAGTTTAAAAACAAACAAATCAAACAAAGACACTGAAAAATGTTTTATGAGATGAATTTGTACTCAAAGTTGAGAAATGCTAGGGAATATTCAGGTGTAAGTTGGACAAAACATGCTTGGTCTGCAGGTCACTTTACGTAAAGTACAAGAAGGATCTAGAAATTAAAGAAACCCAAACTACATAATGAAATTTCCAAAAAAGGGGCAGGTAAGGAGTGTTAATGATTAATATCTGTGTTCCTGAAAAATAGATTTAGCAAGCATTTGTAACAGCAATAGTTTGCAGCATATTTCGGGGGAATTTAATAAAAGAAAGAAAAAAGAGGAACTGATGAAGAATTAAGTAAAAATCCTTGGGTCGTTTGGAAGAAGGCTGGGTGAAATTCCATTTTTTCCCTGGTATTTCTACCTTCCTCTGCAATGATACGCTCTTTTAAAACCAGAGGCTGTAACTGCCGTAATGTCATCAGCAGAAGCTTATAAACATGACTGACAAGCCTCAGATGTTATTAACGTTTCATTCAAGTAGTTAAAATATAAGACTGGGGACAAAGAACAGAATTAGATTCCCATTCTTCATATGGGCTGGCCATATAGTACTCATCAAGTCCATGACTTACCTACCATGGTTCCTCAACCTGTACAGCACACATAAAGCCAACGGAGTAGCGTTCATACTTCTACTAACTGCTATCCAAATGCGAACAAGTTTCCTCACAAGACTTAATTTTCTTAATTTTATACAGCTAGGAACATCATATTTGAAGACTGTTACTTACTATTTCCTGTTTACTAGGTTGAGTCCTTTGGTGTTAAATTGTTAAATACTGCTCTTAAACTAAGCAAACCATCTTAAAAGTAGTTTCCTTTCTCCAGTATCATGAGACTGCTCAACAATTCTAATCTGTTGTTACCTAAAAACTAGCTTTAAAATTTTCCACAGTGAACTTATTCACAACCAGTTTACATTAATCAGATTCTGTACAAACTTGAATACTGGGAGAAGCCCCCTGCACCCCTCAAGGAAGTTATGTGAGAAAAAAGGTTGATTTCAGATCCCTTCCTCCTGTATTTGTCTAGAGACAAATCGTAGAGCTGCTCAGCTTCTGATTTACTTGACTGAGCTTTTTAAGAGCTGTTTCTTACCTTAGGCACTCCATTCCCCTAATCATTCAATCTAAGATAATTTCCATGAACACTTCTTTTACAAAGTTCTTGTTATTTATCACAGGATTTAGCCAGTCAGAAAGAAGCGTCCTTGTTTTTGTTGTGCATGGTTAAGAAAACAGCTTAGGCTCTGTTCTTCCCAGGAGCCAGCCTCTGACTGAGGGAATTACTCTACATCCCTTTTTTGTCCCTACTCTTAAAAGATCCCATATGTTAGAGTAGATCTGTCATCACTATACATATGCGGGGTTCTGTAACACATGAAGCTATAGCATTTCTAACAGCTCTTATAGTGAACCTTTTCTCTGAGCTGTCACAGCTAGGTACCACCCCCAAGGAAGTCTGCTTTTCTTGGAATTCTGCTGGAGAAATCCTGTTGCACAGAACTGACCCCTGGATGGGTTGCCTCTGGACTTCCAACAGCATCCCTGTAAATCACTCTTCAGAAAAAATGTTTAAACATTAAATCTCTCTTGCTAAGGTGAAAGGATGTTATATTAAACAGATCTAGTCTGTGATCAAAGAGGCATTGGAAAGTGGACTGTCTGAGAGTTGAGAACAAACTCTGCCGAAAGGGCTGACAGTGATCCTCTAACTCTCTCTTCACTGGCCCCTTTGGGCTCTGTATTAAATCCTGACATGAGAGAAGAACAATAACCTGCCTCCTTACTGGACCGCCTCCTTACTGGACCTCCTCAACTTCCGAAGGGCAGAGGGATAGTCAGCTAAAGCATGTACTCATAGGGGATTCTGCAAATAACTGTCCTCTTGGAAGAAGCTGCTGGACTATGGAATTCTCATCACTTTTATCATTCTGTCAGAATGGCAATCCAGCATTTGGAGAATACGTTTTTTTTTTTTTTTAAATTTATTTTAATAAAAATGTCAGGAGAATGTGGATTTCAAGCACTCTTTGAAATGCTGAGATGTGTAAATAGAAAGTGCTCATTACATTGTTATCTACAGACCTTTCCTTTTTTATTCATGTTTTCTGTTCAGTTACTAGTTTTTATTACTCAATATTCCACGTAGACAATTCCAGTCCTAACAAAGCAATACATTCCCTGTCTTAAGGAAGGCAGGACTTCAGTGCTTTAAATGATAAGGTGATGTTGAATAACAAGATCTACATCATTTAATTCAGTAACTCAGAAGAAGCAAGCCCCAGTAAGACTAAAAGATTTTCAAACCATCATACCTTCAATCACTTTTATCTGGAATCCATTTGCTACAAGCCTTGGATCTGTCAAATAACCTGATCCATTTAGTCTCTGGTAATCCTTCTGCATTTTGTAAAGAGCAGACATATAGTGAGATCCACCAAGAATACTGGAAAGAAAGAACAGCCAAAAGGTTAAAAAAAATAATGAATTTGAATATTAAAACTGTGAGAAAAAAATACATTAAGAATGTTAAGGTATCAAGAGTGATAAAAATTTTTTTTAGAAGTATTTGGAAAAAAACAGTTTGCTTAAAGAAGAAATATAAAGCATCAACTATTCATATATCTTAAAGAATGACCAAGTTTAGACATATAATAATAATAATTACATCAGCCATTCCCTAATGTTGGTCTGTTCTCCCACGTGCCTGGTGACAGGACGAGGGAGAATGGGCTTAAGTTGTGCCAGGGGATTTTTAGGTTAGACGTTAGGAAGAACTTCTTTACTGAAAGGGTTGTTAGGCACTGGAACAGGCTGCCCAGGGAGGTGGTGGAGTCACCATCCTCCACCATCACCTGGAAGTCTTTAAAAGACGTTTAGATGTAGAGCTTAGGGATATGGTTTAGTGGGGACTGTTAGGGTTAGGTTAGAAGTTGGACTCGATGATCTTGAGGTCTCTTCCAACCTAGAAATTCTGTGATTCTGTGATTAATCCATGGGGAAAGTTAGCTAGAGTGAAGTTGTGAAAATGTGCAGCATTTAGTTTCCCTCTGGGGGAAGAAACTTGTCTTCACTGCACCACCAGCCAAACAGGTCAAAATTCATACTTATTTCAACTGGAGTATGACCAGGCCTGCTCATTATTTGTTCATTTGTTTATCTCTAAGAGTGTATTTTTATGCTTTGTATGTTTTCAGATTAAAATAGTCACACAATTAGCAAACAGGGCCATACAAACCTACTCTAAATAACCATAAATTATTTAAATAACATACAAATTTTTGCTCATTTGTACTATACCTGTCTGTTAACACAATTGGCTTGTCCAGTTTCTCTACTGGAAGCTGATGATTCTTCAGCAATCTTTTGTGCAGCAGGGCTTCTTCCAATCTATATGGATTCAGCAACATTAGCTTTTTTTCCGTAGCAAATATCCAGATATCAGGAAAACTCTGACGACGGATCAGGTAAAGCTCGTGTTCATCTGAATTACTTTTCTCATGTCTCTGATGCCTACAGGAACTCAGGGAAAATGGTACTGTCACAGTTTTCAAAGGCTGGTCGTATTTCTGCTTCTTTTCAGTTTGAGCATGGAACATTTTGTCAAGCTTCTGCTGGTTGGGCAGGGAAGTCTTCAGCCTGGGTTTCTGTCTCTCTGTCTCCTTTGTAGGTCTGTGCACTGCTTGCTGCATAGCTTTACTGGCCTCTCTGTTGTATCGTTCCAGGTCTTTAGCAGCTTTTATTTCATAACTTAAAAGAGAAAACGAACCAGTTGAACCAAACAAGAAACCCCAGACTCCAACTCTGAACATACAAGCAAATGGCAAGGAAACCTTTCCTATATAGGCAAGAACGCCCATGGTTCCTTTAAGCAGCCGCATCAATATGCTTCCACTGTGAGTGGGGTGGGAGGGAGACTGGGATTGATACGTGACCCTACCCAGTGAACATGAGGAGTTGGAAATTTTCCTTCATCTTGACAGCCAGGAAAACCTCAGCTACCGAGCGGGGAGGAGTAAGCTGCATCTTACAGCATCATACCAAGAGCCACAGCAGATTGCTGTAGACCTCAGTCCCACAGACTGTGCTTAACTCAAATTTGCAATCAGATGCACAGCTTTTGAAGGAGTTTTGTCACAGGCGCATCCAGCCCTGCTCACAAGGTCATTTCAGTTTCCAGAGCTATGCAGATTTCAAGGGGAGTCCAAGCGCCTACCTAGGAGTATGGAGGTTAAATAATTTCATAAGCCTTGAGCCTTTATTTAAGGTAAAGAATTACACTGACTTCAAATGGCCTGCAATTAGCCACAGAAATAAAAAACACGAGAATCCAGAATAAATAAGATTATCACAGAACTCTAATAAATTTACAGATTTTTTAAAAAGTACTCAATAATGAACTATTATAAATGCTGTCTCTACAATGAAACCATTGCTACATACTAAATTTCTACAACCTGAATGGATTCTTAATGAGTTTGCAAACGCCAGGAAGATAGCTCAAGTTTTATAGATGCCAGGTTTATGCCTACCTCCTACATAAGAACCTGATTTTTCAAAGGCCAAAGGAGCAATGTGCTAACTCCCTCTTTTGCCCTGACTTGATATTCTGAATTCTGGCAGGTTATTCATACCAACCTGATCTTCAATAAAAGGTAGTACTATCACGTGCAAGTACTGGAAATAAGTATTTTAGCTGGTCATATTTATTTATTGCTACTTGCTGGAACAGTTTAATTCAATTATGTGTATGCACACTGGAAAATTAAGGTCAACAAAAGGGTCACCATTTGCAATTAATTATGATGTGCTAGCACTCACATATGGTACCAATATTTAGTTAACTAAAAAAGTCAGCTTAAATAGTTTCTTGCAATAAATCATGTCCTAGAAAATATGGAGTAAATGTTAAGATAAAAAACATCTGCTCCTCTTAAAATGAATGGATGAAATCACTTGAACAGAATTTTTTTATCCAGAATACATTTATAGCTTTGACCAGATCAATAAATACTTTGTTTTGAATAGACACAGTCATATTGCAGGAGAATATTTTACTACAAGAGTACCGAGCTTTCAATGATACAAATAACCCCAAACAAAAAAGGTTTCAAAGAAAATCCTCCTGATTTGTCATTTTAGGCCACCATCAGAAAAATTCTAGCCTTGCAAGCTCTGACTGTGAGGGTTTTGCAAATGATTATCAGTGATTTGTTCAGGATCAAAGAAAACAGTCAGTTTACAAACTAGAAGGGAACACCTTTGCTTTTTCAAAGGGCCTTCCAGAGAAGCAAGTATAATCACGAAGAACAGTTTATTCCCTGCTTTGTGAATTAAGACTGCAAGGTCAGGATCCTTTCCTCCATTTACAAAACCTAAAGGCAAAGAAATCTGCAAAAACCTGGGCGTAAGGAGGGAAGTGGAAGACTAGAATAAAGCCTCATTTCAAAGGAAACTTTGGCGCAACTTAGAAAAATGCATCCCATGATTTATTACTTTCTCCTTGCAGCTTAAACCTAAATGAAATATTCAGCATCTAACAAAAAAAATTAACATAATGTCTCAGACAGTTACACTGAGTAGACAAATAAAACTACCCACCTCAGGTGAGCTATTTGGACTAAACTCTGACCAGAAGTGGCCACTTGCACCGACTTGTATAAGTCTGGAGAAGAGGTATCCCATTTGGAATGCTATACCTCTCAGCGTCAGCCTTTTCACGTAACAAAACCCAGATAACAGACTCTCATCATAAGTAAATGTCACATTCTATTTCTGTGTCTCCAGCCTTTGTGAAGGGAAAAGACAAATAAAGCTTTTAATTGCTCCTATCAGCCTGTCGTAGCGCGCTTCTGAAATGCGCAGGTTTCAGGTGACCAGCACAGCTTCCTCCAAGTGGAGGACATGAACCTGCTACTACTGCTAAACAAATGCTGGGGACAAACAACAGGATGTAAGGACTGATGCCGATTATTGATACCATTATTTATTATTAATATCTGGCAGCATCTGAACGGAGCTGGCTAGGAACACAATGCATGGCCAATGACCACCTGGTGACCCCTATCCAAAGGAAACAACATACCGACTAAAATGTTAAAATAAAGGATTCAAAAATCTTTTTTCTGAAATTGCTAAGCAAGTATATTTACCCCAAAGGAATCTATACCAACAGATTTGCAAATAAGGTGTACACAAAAGCCATGAAATGCATAAAAGATGTATCAGGCAGGCAAAAGCTACCAGCCACGAGCTAGTTACTGGTCACCAGTGACAGTCTATTGGCACGCTCCAATCTGTCACCAGACAGCAAGGGCCACGCTACCTGAAGTGGTATTTCTCCCAAGGTACAAAAGTACTCACGAAGAATTACCGTACAGCACCGACAAGGTGATTTGTTGGCCCCGTGACAACGCAAATGCAGCTCGGAACCTTTCCTACACCTTCATGATGATTTCTGCTGCCTGTCGTGGCAGTTGGATGGACTTGTCCCTCCGTTACCTGAGCCTGATACGCAAGGAATATTGAGGCCAGAAACACACACAAGCTGTATTAAGTAAGAGCAGAGTGAGTCTACGAAATTAAATCCCGGCTGTGCAAAGCAGGGGGATATGCAATGCTGCCAACATGGACATGCATGGAAGCTTTCCTCTTCTATTATAACCTAAAGACCATAACATTTTACATTCCGGTTGAGTAATAAATGCTGGCTTGTTTTGAAAAGGCTATCCTATGTCATTATGAGACATCTGTTAGTTGTACTGCTCCCAAAAGGCATTTAAATTCATTTAGACCTGCTGGAGAAGCCACAGAGATAAACAGGGACACTGAAGCCAAGCACACCCATTGTAACCCAAACACGCGACTTCATCGCAGAAGGACGGAGGTCTGGAGCCTAGGAAGAGCGGTGGCTTGCCAGAAAGGTCACAGGGAGTTGGAGGTACAGCGTGCTCAGTGGCAGCCCTGTCGCATATGCATTTGTTGTTACCTCTAGGTGGCCCAATTTATCCAGAGTATCTGGTAGGCAAGACTTATGTTCTCTGCCAGACATGCAACAGTTCTTCTGGATTGTTGCCTTGAAGGAAAAGATACCTGCAGATCTCTTCATATGTGTTACTTTCAGAGGCAATCTTACCATATTAAAAGTGGAAGAGAGCTATACCAAAGCTGAGCTGTACTGATACAACTAGTGGGAAATTCTTCATTGACTTTAACATACATTGGACTATACTGCCTTCAGTCGTATATGTAAGGCAAAAATTCATTACCAGAGAGGTCTCCTTCCTGAACTAACACAACGTTAATCTGTAGGCACACTCTTAAACATAACAGTTGTACCAGGAAAGCAACCGTGAAATCTCAAAAGCTAAAGCAGAGCAAATTAAAATTTTCTGAAACAGCTGGCAGAACCTTTTGTTTCACTTCATTAAAAGCACAAATATAATTGGAATAGATTTCTACTATTACATTTAGCTTTCTGCTGAAGCAGAGATGGACAACACACTATTTCTCACAGGCATGGCTTTGTGATCAGAGCACACTGTTTGTTTGGTGACCTTTAAATTAGGTAAATCAGAAGCTAGATATTAAGGTTTTGCTTCACTCTGATAGGGCTGGTGTTCAGAACAATGCCGATGTTTTCAAACAGAAGAGTCACGTAGTACAGGATTCAAGGAGAAAATAGATAGGTTAATAGGAATTCAATAGGTACAGCTCCTCTTTCTTACCATTCTCCTAATCCAATCTCTCATTAGTGTTTGCAATTATACTGTTTGGCTAGCATAACTTCTTCAGTGGTCTTAATTCCCTGTCTTTGCTTCCATAACATTAAGAAAATACATTTTCAGAACACTGCCAGTGACTTTGTTCTTCAAAAACAAATTCTGTTTCCCCAGCTTTCTGCCTCAATCACAGCACTCAAATCACTGCTTGTAAAACTGTTGAAGAACTATTCTCCTCCTTCCTGCCCTGAAGTGTTTTACATTTCACAAAATTACCAAAAAAAAAAACCAACAAACACACACACAAAAGAAAGAAAACACCCACCTTTCATCTTTTGAACTGTCTTAGGATGCCTCAAAATCTGCTATTCTAATTAATCTTTTACCATATTTTAAACTTCATATAAAGGACAACATATACATGTTAACTATTCCACTACCACCTCTCCCTTAAAAAAAGGGTGAAATATTTCCCTTGCTTGTAGATTTCATTTCAAAAATACAGTAACAGAACTCAGTTTAGAAAACAAAATTTAGCTATTCAGATTGTAATCTGAAAAGAGGCTTGGTTTAGAGTGAAGCAGAGGACAGATAAGCATTCAAACTATACTATACTCTGAACCAGCACTGCAATATCTGTTTGGGTAAAAAAATAAATTCCTTGTATCATTTGATTGGGTTTTATAAATACAGTAACAGGGTAGGCTAGGTTGGGATACTTACTAAGTTTAGGGGAAAGAGGTTTACCAAATGTTCAAGTACTAAAGACCCTGAAAAAGAATTCTCACTTTAGAGCAATAAAAAAGAACTGCTCCTTGGAAAAAGTTCTGGAGGAACTATACAGTGCCTCATCCATCACTGGGCTGGTTTTCATTGACACTGCATCTGCAGTGACAATATACAGCAAGCCCTTAAAAAACGGAGGTTTGCACAATTGAAAAAAATACATTTATTGTCTGTTAGCTCTATATAATAACTCACCAAAACCATCCCTATTTAACTGCTGCATGGCAAGTACAATGGCAAAATGAGTAACTCAGATCAGCAGCTCACATCTGCGCACAGCAAAAGATGACAACTTACTATATCAATGCTGTTCTTGAAAAGCCAAAAATAATTTTCTGTTCTGTTTTTCATCAGTAACTGGGAAGTTATATACATATATGTATATATATTTTATTCACAACAGATGACTCATTTGCTCATTGGTAATTACCAGAGATTTAGAAGCAAGATACAGCCTAGAAACTTACTTCTTCTTTTCCTCTTCATTCAAATTCTTCCACTGCTCTTCAATTTTCAATAGGATGTCCTTCATGCTAGTCTTTGGGTGCTCAGAAAACAATTTTGAACGACATTCTTGGGTGAAGAGGGCAAATGCAGTCTTTGGTTTCCTTATTATTCGACTACTAATTAAGTCATAAGCAGTTACTTGTCCTGCTTTATCATTTATTACATTTGCTTTCCTTATACTTTGATTTGGGATTTGTGGATCACAGCTTTGTTCACCAGTATGTTCGCTTTGCTTATTAGTTGCTCCTCCAACTTCAGGAATTAAAATCTTAACAGGTTCCAGGTTGTCTCCTACAGAGTTTTTAAATCCATTCCCCATACTCCATTTATCAGCAGAGATTTCAGGTAAGTCTTTAGGTACCGAGGCTTCCTCATTATTTTCTATCTCGCAAGTATTATCAGAACTCAAAAGATGCTCGTCAGCTTTTTTATGTTCAGGTTCCATTGGAGCACTGCACCTTGGAATATCAGCTGTATTCTGTCCATTCTGTTCCTCCTCACACAATGAATTTAAGGAACTGTCTTGAAAGGCATCACTCTTAGAAGCCTCTTTTTCCTCTAAGCGACTACGTATATTATCACCACAAGACGCCTGATGATTTAAACAGATCTCTGTGTTTTTTCCTGCTTGACAATTTTGCACATCACTGCTGAATGAAAGGAATGAAGTATGAGCATGTAGATCATTGTTTCCAGATGGTTCCATTTCATTAACAACCACATCTGTTTGTCCTGTTTTATGAACAAACATGTCTTCTGAGGTAACATCTGTTTTATTAGCTTCACCAGAGACCGTAGCAGGTAGTGGCCCATAGAGTGATTTCAACACATTTTCAACAGCAAACAAGACAGACTCCTGAAGGGAAAAAAAAAGGAAAAAAACCAGAAAAAACACACACAAGCATGAAAAAAATGAATACATAATAACTGACCGACACTGAG
Organism: Heteronetta atricapilla; assembly: GCA_011075105.1. NCBI lineage: Eukaryota > Metazoa > Chordata > Aves > Anseriformes > Anatidae > Heteronetta > Heteronetta atricapilla. Next base: position 4,034,137 of record CM021737.1, read on the forward strand.
AATAAAGAACAAAGTGATCCTACTCGTGATATTTTTCAAATAATTCTGGGCAGATTATTGCATTTCAAATTTTCAGAAACGTCCCAGAAGACTGAAGTAGACACCTTTCACCTCAAATATTTCTTGATAGGTGCTCCGCTTCACTCGTGTACTCTGGTATTACAAAAGCAATTAACTGCTTTCTTTATAATACAGTGTACCAATTGCTTAACACTGTATCAAGTGAAGCTATTTCTTCTAACACGGTGTTAGAAGCTTATAGTAGGGACAGAAGTACCAACACCACCCCAGTTTACGTAAGCATGTTTGCAAAGATGCTTCCAGGACAGTTCTGCAACAAATGATGGAAAAAAAAACCAAAGTAACCCTTTGTAATGCTAAAGAAAGATTTAAGGTAGAAGAACTATGAGAAAGCTATGTTAACTTTCATACAAGCAGCACTTAACAGGCAATACATTTGCAAGATTAACACAGACAAGCACAAAAACCTTCACTGAAGACAAGGATAATCTCAGCGGTGTGACTACCTACATTCACTCTGAGTAACAGCCTTACCACTAGAGCTTTAATTTTTGTGGCACTCACATACGAAGTGCCAAAAAGTGAAACTGAATTTATGGAACATCTATCACTACATAACATCTAAAACATGGGCATATACTGTTTAAATTATAAGTCTTGTCAGCACGGACTGGATGTCCTGAAACTTAAGTGATGTCGACAATTATTTACACACGTAATGGCAAATGCTGCATTTGGTAGAAATCATCTCCTCCTCCCCTAATGTGTGCAGTGTTTGAAAAGTTTATTACTTAGGGTAATTATAAATCTAAACAAGAGATTTATTCAAGGACACATCATAATTCCATTTAGCTTCAGTCACTACTACATAGCCATCTGGCAACAAAGTGATACACACATGTATGTGACAGCACATAAACAATCTTTGAAATCAACTGGGAAATTAGTTTCAAATAATCCTCCTAAAAACTTTAGTGGCACTGTTTACCTTCCAACATTTCAGCAGTTCAGAAGCCCTTACTATGTGTACGTAAGTAACAAGTTGTCAACTCAAAAACAGAATTAGACATCAATTACCTTATACTGCAGTAAAACTTGAGTTTTATCCGGCGTTAAATTCACATCCACAGCAGATGCAGGTACAGTAATATTCAAGAAGAAAATAGGGTAGAAGCGGGTGTTGTCCTTGTGTGACGCCGCACTGTAGTACTGTCGAATTAACTACAGATTCATTTAGTAGAGAGACGTCAGTACAGGCAATAAAATAGATGCAAAGGCACAGATGTTACAAAATCATAACTCTATTTTCCCCCCAGATAAACGGAATACTAAAAAGATCTTTGTGGATACACATATATGCCAGAATAATCACCAAAAGGGAAGTTACTGATGGTTTCCATGTTTTCACAATTAAAAAAGAAAAAAAAGGAAAAAAGAACAAATTCCAATAAACTAATGGCAGCTACTCCGACCTTCTGAATGAATACACTGATATACATATCATCAATACAATACATCAATATCAATACATGATATGCTTGTATTTAAAAATACTCAAATTGGACTGCAATTCCAATATTTACTTCCTCAGTCAACGCAAACGCTATTATTTCTGTGTTTGCTTTTTAAAGAAAATCTACCTATATAGCATCCAAATACATTGTTGTCTCTTTCAGCCAAACCAAAGTCTGTCTGAGAAAGTAGCACTGGCATCACAGACCTGCTCTTTTTGCCGAACAGGATTAACTCCTTCCTTTTATTAATCCACTTATAAAATTACTACTTTTCTCCAACTCTGCTTACCCTTACTATTTTCTCTATAACGTGCTTGAAAACTCATGTCAAAAAAAATACATATTTATTTAGTTGTTTCATAATGCAGGTCTTGCAAACTAGAATGACCAATAAAGGTCTTTGTATTTTCCTCTGGTATTGTGGATCCTTTCCAGTATATACTGGAGAAAATAAGTTAACAGACTAACCGTATAAAAAAGAAAGAGCTTCTGAAACTTGAATTTTAAAGAAATGTTAAATATAAAATATTATTTTAATAATATTTTAATATTTTAAAAATTATTTTATCATTACTATTCCCACAGTTTGTCCTCAGCTGGCACTGAACTGCCATAATAAGAGGGCCACCAGCACTTCTTCCCTCATACATTAACAGAGCATGAAGCAAGTGGTCTACAGCTGTTTTTTTCAAACCTATCCAAGCGTGTTCTTACAGAGGAATTGCTATTCTCACCTAACATAAAAACAACTAAAAGGTGGACAAAAATAAAAGGCATGGCTATCACCACTATGAGAACAGCCCTAAATGAAGGGCCCTGTATTTCTACTTTGTATTACGGTAACCTGAACCCCACCTGCCCTCTGCCCCGGTTAAAAAGCCACCTCTTACATGGGATCCAAACTGAGCTTGCAACTCCAGCAAGAGCCAGGTGGATCAATTACTGTGTGGACATGGAGCACAGGACTAGCCTTAAAATATGAACACAAGTTCAGGGTTCACATCTACAAAGCTGCCAACTGAAACCTACTCGATTGTCTCCACTTTAAAACCTACATGTACACTTCAGCATGAATGGAATTTTATTTTCTGTGGAGGGCAAGGATTAGAACAGCAACGCTGCTCCAAGTGAGGTGCTGCAAGGTTCAGTAGTGTGAGAAACCCAAGAGTATCAAATTCTGCCTACACAATGCCTAGCTGTAGCCAATGCCTCTGCACTATCACTTTCATTTTTATTCAGTGCATACACAGATTTAAAGGGAAAGCAAGCATATTTGCTTGATAAGCCCTCAGTACAGAGTGAACAAAATTAAAATTCAGGAAAATTCTCTTACAGGAAACCACATAAAGCTCCCTCATGGAAAACTGCACAGGTGTAATTCTGCTAGATCAATATAAATTATTCTGTGCTCTTACTTTTTTCAAACAGCCGTAAGTATAGCCCCCAGCTCTGTGGTTGCAAGTCACTGCAGAGAACGTAACAGAGCTGAGACACCAGGAGTATCAGACTTGTGGATGAGGTTTCTATTGTAAATGCTTCACTTGTAATACTCCACTTACTTCATGTGGGTAGATATTGCAGATAGTATAGCCCTTTCTGTCCTCAAAGAAATCAGGTTTTTATTCCTTGAATAAGAAGCTGGAGGATGTTACCTTCAGTATTTCCTTCTGAAGAACCGGACGATTGTTTATGAAAATGAAACTCCTTTCTGAACCTGACAGACACGTCAAAGAGCTGTCTGACTCAGCTTTTGGGAGAAATCCAGAAAGGTTTATCTGCAAGGAAAACAAATACAGTAGTCTTTAAAAGAGAATCCCAAAAAGCTTTTTATTTAGGGGTGAAACGTTACAGCGAAATTGACAGGAGTCCCAGTCGTTCAAACACATGCACTACTTCTTTAGGAGTTATGATTCAAACAATAAAAGGTTGAGAGGGATGGTTCTGTATTTATTACCCTTGATCAACTGATTGAGAAATTTCCCATCTGGACCGTCAGTTGCACTGGGCTGCTGCCTGCAGCTGGGGGCTGCAGAGAGCATGCCAGCCAGCTTTGTACGTGCTGACTGCAGGGCTGCCAGCTTAATGCCTGCAAGAAGCTAAAGGCATGCAGCGTTGCCCAAGCCAGTGAAGGCAGTAGTGAGCTACCTCTAACTGGGAACACCAAAACACAAAATCCCTCCCTTTCTGTACACATGGCACATTAAATAGCTTGTCGGCAGGCATTTATTGAGGCACCTAAATTTACCTACACCACCTGTATCCAAATCATCTGACTTTGCAGAGTGCTGAGCACCCACGATTCCCAGCCTTCAGCAGAACCTGTGAGCACCCAACCCTGCCAAGGAGCCTAGGAACAAATCACGAGATTCGAGTACCTAACATTAACTCCAAGTTTTAAAACTTCTCTGATAAGATTTTCTAGCTTTGAGTGTTTTTTTTTTTTTTTTGTTTTTTTTTTTCCCCCGTCAAAATGAGAGCGATGACTTGTGCTGCCTGCCCCACTGCCTCCCCCTCTCCCCCCCACCGAGCAACTTGGAAACCCTTGGATCAATTTCAATTCAATCTGATGAAGAAGCAGAAATCCCAAAGATATTACATTTCCACAATTTCTGTGATAACTGACAGCTGTTTGGAGAGGGCAGCCTTGGATATAATGGCCTTACTGCAGAAAAGGCAGTTGTAACTTCTCAAAAGACGGGATCCACCAGCACATAAGCACTGACTTGCCGACCTGCCCACGTGTTGCCCCACTGCAGGTTGCCCAGACAAATAGGTACAGGAACAGTGGGGGGCCGGCGCACAGCAGAGACTGAGATTCTGGATGTATGGGAAAGTTTGGAGAATATTCTGGTAGCAGGGTGGATCACAGAAGACAGAAATCAGACCTCGTTAGTTTTTCTTTTGGCAGAACCACTTGTATTTACTAAAATCCGAGTGATCATGCATTTGAAACGGAATTTAAAATCCCTGGGACTTGGCCTATCCTTCCCATTCACCGACGTCACACCAGCTATCTGCTCATGTGCTCCCTTATTCCCTCTTGACCTTGTAACAAGCATTCTGTGCTAAAGCTGGAGTGTTCTGGTCAGCAACGTTGCACATAACCAAACACCACTGGTCAAGTTAAAGAGGTGTCAAATATCTCTTGGATGATTATCAGAAAACAACATGCAGCACTTCTAGATTTTGTCCTGCAGCTTTAGCACATCCTCTTTGAATGTTCCTCCTTTATGCTTCAAATTCCTTTTCCAATTTCCAAATATCCGTACAAATCTTTCACTTCAAACAGCATTTTTATATACAGACAACATTAAAACAAAACTGAAAGTCTCTAAATAAGACATTTAAGAAGCTGCCATATTTAGAAATGGCTGACTGCTGTTACTATTTAAAGCCACGTGGAATATCAGTATGCTCGTTAAACGTTGGTAACGATTCCTAAAACTAGTCGTAATTACTAGAATTTTCTTTTTTTATTAAGGCAGAATTACACAGACTGGAAAATATTAATTACTAAATACATACACGTATCAAAATATATTTGTGTTAAGCGGACGATGTCTTTCTACAGTACTCACCTTTTTCCCTGCAAACTTAACTTTCACAGAATAGGAAGATTCCTAGGAATTCCATAGGAATTCCTTTCACTATAAAAATTTCCCAAATGAAGCTTCTCAGCCAAAATGGATCCACCCATTTCCAAGAATGGGGATGCAGAAAGCATAGATGCTGTTTTGCACATTAAAAACTGACAATTCTTTATTTTCTTTGGTTTTCTTTCTACTTTGTGAGTAGTTCCTGATTTTTCCTTGCTTTGGAGCCAACTTGAACTACGTTCTTGTTTCATTCAGTGCTCATGATGGAGAGGTTTTTAAAGACTAGCCATCTGCAAACCCCAGGATCACTCACACTGCAGAAGTTTTAAATGTGCGGTTAGCAAGGTACAGCTTACAAGAAGTTGTTTATAACAACTCTGATTTTGCCTTCAGAGTAGCCTTTGCAGTAAAGGATTAAGAAGCTACATAACGGACAAGTAGGAAACGAAAAGAATTAAGGAGCTGCTCTTTGGTCTGTGTACTGAATGAGACATGGGCTTAATAGAAAGGAAAAAGTGGCATATGTCTTGTCATTAAACACCTATCCCGATTCCTGATCACAAGGGAGAAAGATAAGGGTTACGCAGGCAACATGAATTCTGTCATTTCAGTGTTTGGACGCTTAATTTAGAAATGTCCATGGTTTCTGAATGTAGATCTGTGCAAGTGCAATATGCATGGATCACTTATACACCTATAAATGATGCACGTGGTATTTTACACACTATTTAGAGACAGAGAGAGAGATGGAATGTTCCCCAACTTCTATTCAAGGAATATGGATGCCTCATGATATAGCAAAGAGGTAACGTGAGAACCTGAGTGCCTCCTTCGAGCTAGTCTCTTCTAAACACCCCCATGTCTTCCCTGCAGAGCTCCCTGCACTTGCCATATGAGGCACAGCCAGTGGGCGCTCAGGTATGTACAGAACATCCGGACTTGTTCGGACATAAACAGGTAAAACTGCTTTGTAAACCATAAGCAGCAACTTGGCTATTCCCCCCAGTCCCTCCCAGCGTTTCCCTGTATGTAGACACTCCGAGCATTCTGACAAACTCACGATTTAAGTCCGAATAAATAGTTTCTTGTAGCATGGCATTGTGTTTAATAGCCACGCTGACTTCACAGAGAGTGATTCATTTCATCTACGTGGCTCCAAGACAAGATCTACTACTACAAGATACAGAAAAAAAAAAAAATCAACTTTCCATGCTCAACAGGAGGAAGACTCTCCTTCATAAGAATGTCTGCAACAAAAAAGGAAGCAGAATAAAAAAAATTGAAAATATTAGATGAAGGACAGTATCATGGGGAGCTCCTTCAATTTTAACAGGAGCAAAGAAAGTTACGTGCACGAGAATTTTTGAAAGCTAGCTAGTATTTCCTTGACATAGGGGTTTATCATAAATTTTGCACAACTTGCCTTCTAAGTATGTGTTTATTTTACTGTTGAGGTGCCCCCGACTGAAACTGAGGAGATATTCTTTAGAAGATAAGGCTAAAAGGCCACGAGGATGAGAACGATATAAATGCTTAGTTATTAATCAAATCACAACCTGCCTGCAGGCCAGGAATCCTAACTTAGACAGCTCTGAGCAATCAGCAATTCTGCATTTGTCATCACAACTGTTTTTACTGCCATTTGATCAGTGCCACATGAGTCCTGACTAGATGATTCTGGGAGTGCATTTTCAATCACCAAACCAATTAATTTTACAGAGAGAGCTGTAACAGAATCGAATGTATTAATCAGATGTCAGTCTGGAGATAATGTTCTCTTTTTGAAAGTCTCATTTCTGAGTGCTGATTTGGCTCCTCATTGACAGGCTTTAAGTGGATTTGGGAGAAGGAAGTTTAAACTCACCTCAGGATCTTCACAGCAGTGTTGAAAAGGTACCATACTGCCCATAACGGCTGTTCCCAGAACTGACATACAGGCCATTTTGTGATCTGACACCCTGGTCTTCTGCCAAATAACTGCCTGAAACAAATGGCACAGAGTCAAATTTTTGACATTATATTTATATTTGTTGAACTCAAGTCATGTCTATTAACATGCATATGCAACTGCACACATACTGTATATGTAACATTCTGTACTTTGACCCTCTTACATTCACAACTTTCAGTGTTAATTAACACACACGATATGGTACTTTTTGGCATGTCTTCTCATGTTGTATTACTTATTTAGACTTGCAGCGATCAGAAAATTTAGGAGTTGGTATTCATGAATGTTACATGGCTAATCTGGACGTCTGCCCTTGAAACAATTGTTAAACAATAAATCAATAAAAATACCACTTTTCATCTAAGATACATAGCAGTAGACTACATATTTTTGCCATGCACACAAATCGAGGGTTTCTGACGTTTTTGGCACGATGGTCAGCATTTGAAGGTGGACATTACACCACAATGCCTGTGGTACTTAAAATATAAACCATTTTCGTAGAAGCTGGGATGTTAGCTGTCCATTCACAGTTCTTGTCTGGATACTCTAGGTCTACTCTAGGTCTGCTTTTTAGAAAGGAAAGCAGTTTCTAAGGAAGTATCTCCAAGGAAAGCAGTTGGTTGTTTAATGGAAGTTTTGTAAGTGTTAGATAGAAGGATATCTGCTCTATTAGCTACATACCTTACAATTCTGTTGCAAAGATTTAATAAATATGGTATGGCAGTATAAACTGCAACTTGCATAAGAAAACTTCACCTGTTAAGTCCTCTTACATACACAGAAAGTATTAACTGCTTTGGGAAGCGAAATGTTGTCTCTCACTAATGAAAGGACTGACTATATGAAACAGCCACAAATTCAACTCTGGATCTGCCTACTTTTACCACTGTATATCAACCAAAAAAAACCCCATGTTTAATTGGCTTTCCACTTCTAGGCAACTGAGACTACTGGATTCTAAATGGCTTTGTATTTGCTTCTCTCATTGTTAGCTGAGTCTATTTCAGCGTGCAACATCCAAACATAAAAGGAAAAAAGTGTGGGAAGTTGCCCATTAAATCTGACACTACGGTGGTAGTTTAAAAAGAGATGTTTACATAGGCCCAATAAATTCAACATGAGTTCACAGTATTCTGGTACAGGATGTTATGTGACGGCACGGTGAGCAATGCACCAATCTCAAGAAATGCAATACAGAGCCTTAAAATTCCACCTGTCCTGTAGGATATTCGCTGGCCTTGAAGGGTAAATTCCACTGAAGAACACGGTGCTCTTGTAAGATGATATTCCCTTCTTACAGGACAGGTGGGATTTTAAAGCTTTGAGACTGGAGACCCTAAAACTGTTCTCCAATCTTTAATTTTCCACTTCCAAATTCATTCCTGCCTGAATCCAACTCACCTTCTGCACACACCCTGACAGCCCTTCACCGATATCGCGCTTGCAGCCCTGCCATCCTACAGCAAGCTGGAAACCCCCCAAAATAAAAGACAATTTACATCAGAGAGGGCAGAGAATACATAAAGGGGTGAAGGAGGCCGCATGTCCATGGCCCCGTGCTTCAGAAGCAGACAGCAGCAAAGGACGGAGCGGGGCTGCCCAAGCCCGCTGCGCTCGGCCTCCCTCCTCCACACCTGCTGCACATCTCCTCGGAGACATTTCGAGTGATGAAAGAGTTGGTCGTCTTCTCTAGAGCTCATCTTATAAAACATATCCTGTACTGTTGCTATTTTAAAATGGATTACTTAAAATGGAAACACAGAGTGCCAAACATTTTTTTCTTTACTGGACACATTTTAAATTAAACGCTTGTGACCAAACAGAGAAAGACACTTGTTACGTGACTAATATAAACATCATGCTGCTTATTTTAGGTTATACTAGTGTGATGCCACAGGTACAGATATAAATCGTAGCTGCTGATTAATGCAAGGTTGTTATTACACTGTCTGACCTGCTGAATGGCTGATACACGGACCTGTAAAAAGATCACTTCAGTAAGGTGCTTTTAAAAAGCCAGGGAACATGAGAACTTATTAAATGCAAACCTGCTAAAAGTAGATACTGCTAATAAGTTCAGGAGGTTTGTTCTTCATTTGATTTTTGAACTATCCACGTATTTGGCAAATTTTAATACTAGGAACTACAGAGAAAAAATTAGGAACTAGTTACCATCACCATTAAATTACCATTACCATGCATTACAGCCCACATACTAAAGAGGCAATGCAACTCCTTAAATTTTTATACTAAATGAACATAGCATAGACTATGTGCTCAGTTTTAGCCCTGACTGCATATTCTGAAGCCACAATGTAGGAACAGCCAACCAATTTAAAGAAAATGATTTCCCAGACTCTCCAGATGTATCAACAGGCTTTAAAAAGAAAACTCCATTAAGAAACAACGACTACTCAGTTTCATTTATTTTACAAAGTGCCTGTTTCCAAGAGGTTCCTGCAATACCCTAATTTTTTTAACCTTGATTATACCCTTTAGTTCAGCTAAAAATACACACCCCCACACACCCCTCATATTTTTTTTTCTAGGTCATTTAACCTGATGTCCGGGATGAGCCAAGGAAGAATCTGACTCTGGTCAGTATGATGACACTGCAAAAACAGCCTACTCAAAGATATATTATTACATATGGACCATCTTAGGTTTTGTTAGAGCCAGCCAAATATATCCCACCTCCCTCTCTGCTTCATTGAAGGGGATTACATGAGCTAGGTCTTATTAAAAAAAGTCGTAATGTATATAAAACTGTTGCACATGCACACGTGCTTAATTTCAGTGTATGTATTTCTTTGGCCCCATCCAGGTCTAGAACACAGGTGTATGTAGGCATCCTTCTGTGCAGGATGACAACATACACGTACGCATGGTGCTGGCATCTCTGTTTAGTTTATGTTACGCATAGCCCAGAAGGGTTCCTAGAAAAACAGGAAATGATTGGAAAAAAAGAAGAGTATGCAACCTCTTCCCACCGAGATCCATAGTACTGGTCACTAAGGAGAAGAAGAGCTGTTCATCATTTGTTTCCTCAAAGACCCCAGGAAAGGACAAAAGAAAAAGTGCAGCCAAACCATCCTGCATATTTTAGGACTTCTACCAGCATCCACAATGATCTGAGATCACAGACAAAAGATGAATCTTAGAGCTGAGGACTGGATGCTGTTGCTGGAGATGGCTTGTGCAGCCAAGAATGATGCCGAAAAAAATCCCTCCTGTTTATTTTACTACTACATGATGGCTGGAACGTAACCAGCCTCCCTTGGCACAGTGGAGATATTTGGAGTAAAGGTGATGTGGACTTTCAGCACCCAAACCCCATCTTTTTTGTTCATTTATTTTGTGACAGTCCTTGTGTTATTTATCCTGTAATACCGTCTGAGGGTGTAAAGGTCCAGCAGAGCACGCACTGGACATGAACTGCAGATTGGTAACCTAAGTTAGCTCTGTTAAATTTCACAGTCTGACTGATTTTGCTGTACATATTTCAAAAATCCTGTCTCCCTGGCATCTGAGATCTCACTTCAGAAAGTTAAATCTTTAGGTCAGTATGTTTCTTAGCTTTCCTGACTTAACACTTAAGCCTGACAGTTTATTGAGCTCCAACATAACCAAAAGCATCCCCGGCTGCTTGTTAATACGGCGTATAAACAGGAACAAAGCCAGGCAGCCACAACAACATTTGAATTTGGCCAAAGTGAAACAAAGACATCACCTTGCACCATGTGTATAACCGCTTTTGCTCCTGATGCACCGACACTTTGCTGCAAGGGCTGGCACGTTCTCGGCTGTGGAAGAAAATCTATCACCTCAGATCAAGAAGACACCGAGATAAAGACTTAAAACCACATTATTTAAAATGCCAGCCTTGAAAAGCATCGATGCTGTTTGATCTGCTCCAGCCCATAACTGGCAGCTTGATTTAAAAAGCGTGGCAAGCTACCTCCAGAAAAGAGAACTCCCACATAATCCTCCCTTGAAAATAAAATTCACAGCAGTTTTGCAACGTAGCTTAAAGAAAAGCAATGCAACCCTTTATATCTGCCTCTGAAGGATCTTTGTAACTCATGGTGGCTCAAACACCGGTGGAGATAGAGAAGAGAGAAACTCAAGGCACTGTTTTCTCCTCTTTTCTCACCCCCTCCCCATCATCAGATGCACATATGCATCAGACATTACAGCTATCAAAGAAATTTGATGAAAGGCAGCTATTTTCCACAGCACCCTTCATCCTAGAAATTCTGAAGAATTTCCTGCTCAGATTTCCCATTTGTGATATGAGAGCACCCGCCCGAGGAAGAGGCATTCTTGAGCATCGTGCCGTGGAGAAGCACTCAGACTGGGGAGCTGGAAGGTAAGTTATGAGACGAACCAGGAGATATTGCAAGGAGCCAGGGACCTTCACCTGTTAACACCTATCTTTATGAGCTTTCAAGAATTACGAAGACTGAGGCAAAAGTTCAATTTTTTTTGGCTGCTTTATCCATATGTGCTCTACTCTGGTGGATAGAGAAGTTCCATTTCCATATAAGAACATAATGACATAAAAAAGCAAACAGTTCAGCTGCTTAAAAAAACCAAACTACACAGTTTCTAATCCTAAATTGTCATTCAGATGATGCAACATCATCATAGTGATTTCCAGTTTAAGAAGGGTGTTTAAAAGCCTTTTGTAAGGTACCAGGCAGTAGAAGTGACAGAGAACGTACCTAAACATGACAAAGTACATTGCTAAGGAAGAGGGAAAACTCACGGGCAGCTTTGGAAACATCCTTTCTGTGCTAAGCTTTCAAGTATACAACAGAAATGTGAAAGCCTTACAAGAGCTAAAAGGCACAGCTCAGCCACTGCAGCACACACAGCGTATGTGAAACAGTAATTGTTTTGAGATTTCAGACATACACTGTGCTGTCATTTGAAAAAAGTGATGGATGAGAAACTGGAAACCTCAGGGAATTAGTAATAGGATATAAAGCATTTCACCTCTAGGTCACCAGTTCAAATTCAACCAGGTTGGTAGCGACCAAAAGTAGTTACCATCTGGCAGCTGTTCTCTGGCTGATGTAAATTGAGTTGAGGGTCTCAGCGCATTTCCTAGCGGACAGGTGTCCACATCACAAAACCCACCATAATTAACTCTCTGTTTGGCTTTCGCTGCAAAGCCTCTGAGCAGTGAATGGAAGAAAAGACTGAACTGTATTCCAGGTCAGCACAAAAACAGTTCGGCTGCACAGCACTGCAGATTCTTCATCATAATTCCCCTTTATATTTTAAAACATAGATTAGGGAAGGAGTCAATTTATCATCATTACATTAAAAGGAGTAGCCTTTCCAACTCACAGAAGAGCTCGAGTGCTGCTGTTTCTGCTCAACGTAGATTTCTTTTCAACGTGCAGCTACGACAGAGTTTGGAAGCACCGTGAATGAATCTGAAGGGCAAAATAAAAATGGTGAATTTACCCTAACGCACAAACCTGGTTATGCCATCCCTAAAAAAACACCACCACCAAAGCCCAGTTACTACAGAAAGCAAACTGTTACTGTACTAATGGATACAGATTGGTGGTGGTCAAGGCTGTCCTATAAGATGAGACTAATTGTAAAGAAATTGAGATTATAGCAGAGAATAACATGGCATTTCTTCACAAAGAACTAAAATGGTAAGTAACTGCAACCAAAATCAGGCATCACATACACGCCAAAAAAGGCTGTTTCCAAATCTTACGTAAAGCTGATTAAAATCATTAAGAAGCATCTCCTCACATGGCACACGCTTCTACTCATCACCCGACGGCATCCTTCAGTTTAAGGCCAAGCACAGCCACAAAAGGGGTCCGGGTGAGAATAACACCCACCGTTACGAGGGCTACGAAGGGGACCACTGGCACCTAGGAGGTCTGAGGCACGCTCCCCTCGCAGAACAAGCAGAGAGCAGCTGGGGGACACAGCTGGAGTGGAGTTGAGGTTCAACCTGAAGGCATACCCAGGCATTTCTCAAACATCACTAGCTTCTGAGACCGTCATGGGCTACTGACGCTGTGCAGTAAAGAGCACGAGAGCTGTTGTTGCAGGGCAGAACCCTGCGGCACCGCCCGTGAAACGCAGCCCGAGCCTGTAGGTGGCCAGAAGATGGCATCTCGGGCTGAAGGGTTTGACGTGGTTGAAGCGGTAGCTGACTCCGGAATGTTCTTCACACGCCTTCAGATAATGTTAACTTTAAATAAACTTGCTGAATACTCATGTAAATTATTTCCATTTGGCTGTCTCATTATTCAATATGCTTTCAAGGAACATGGTGATGAAAGAAGAAAAATACCTCTTTCTAACATAACCATACTGGCAAGAGGATCAACATTATCAGTATTCAAAGAATGTCTTGGCAGGATAAACCTTCATAAAAAGAAGGAGCACTAGCTAATCCAAGTTGTCAAAATAGCAATAGTACTTCAAGGCTTGATCTGCAAAGTGATTCATTATTTATTGCTAATGCAAACAAAACACTCTGAGCAGAAACAGCAACCAACTATTTCCTATCAGAAATGCACTGACGAGGAGCACACAATAAATAAACCTTGGGAGAATCGATAAAAGAAGATCTATTTTTCTTGCTAGAAAACAACTCAAAGGCATGAAGAGCATCGCTCTTCACACAAAACAAACCAGACATTTAATGGATGTATTTTCCTTTGTACTGACACAGATACGAAGCGTGGCACAATGGCAAGAAAAAAAAAAATCTGGAAATTTCACTCAGAAGCGTAAGACGAACACCATTAAAATCAATGTAGTGGAAATACAGCATGCAATGTATTGTTGATCCTAAAAATGCATGTGCATTCAACAGCTCAATAGGAAGCCTGATTTTCCAAAATGGATTTCTTCTAGATTCAGCTAGACAACCATTGTCAGATGCCTAACTTCAGACACGTTAATGAAACTTTCAGCCTCACTGCATTACATATTCTTCCTCAGTAAAGCGAGAGCAATGCTTTCTTCCATTCTCTTTTCATTTCTTATAAAATACAGGACTTTAAGAACGATGATTTTAAAATATACTGCGTTTCTTACTTATTTTCAAGATCTTTTTAAACACCTGTTGTATTACTCTTTCTACATTTTTTTTTAACCCATCTTTCCTCGTCTCCTTCTGCAGTACCTCATCTTTGCTACCTTCTTGCTCTTTTAAGCCTTGGAACCCGATCTTACTCCTGACGTGTATCATCTTCTATTGCAGCAGAAAGCATTGGCTCAGCCTCAAGAATTTGGGATTCTAGGAACTTGTTTGAATAACTGAACATACACATTTTTTCAAGTAATATATAATCCATGAGCTCCATGAAAAATAAAGCTATTCTAAGAAGTTGATTCCTTGTACACGTCAAACAAATACAACAGCCACCAAATAAAATATGAAAGACATCCTGACTCAGTAGAGTATTATCCTAACACACACATCCTGTAGGATCGCTATAGGATATGTATCTTCTGATCTGAGTTAATAATCGTAATGACAATAATATTTAGCATCTGAATGAATATTAATTACAATTCATATTCTGTGATATTATGGTACAAACTACTTTCAACAAGTCTACATGCATTTGTTATGCAGTGGAATTACATAATTCCGAATTTCTGAAAATGCAAGCTGCAATAGTTTATTTTGCAAGGAATTATAGCAGTAGGCATACAAAAATATACATTCAAAGAGTTGTTTGTTTTAAATAGTTTGAAAATTATTTTAAAGCAGTTTTGAAAATTATTTTAAAGCAGTCTTAAAGCACAGACTACACTTTTCTATACGACTTCTTTGGCCTTTGTATTTCCAGCTCAGCAATAGCTACTGAGCGACCTCTTGTGTTGAAAAATGTCTGAGCAGGTTTTTTTTTATTATTTTTTTTTTTTAAATAAATTAAATTAATGCAAGGCCAGCAGTGCAAAATGAAGAGGCCCAAAAATAAGCACCACTTTTGCCATTACAATGAATATATACTGCCTGCAGATAGCATTTGTACTGATTTACTTTACCAACTAAGCCTACCCAAACATGGTATTGAAGAATTTCCCTCTGAAGCAGAGAGGGTAGGCTGCCTGCACATATGCCCGGCAACTGGAAACCAAGTGGTTTGGAACATGGATGCAACGCTTCCTAAGAGAGGTTGAGACTACTGCCTGAAATGAGCTTCAAGTAGCCATGAAGGTTTTTTTTGAACTACTGCTACCCTCCCATGGCAAAGAACGTAGTGACAACTGAAGCAATTCTCGTCTCTTCCTTTCTTTTTGTATCAGAGACTCATGCCAAACCATGTAATGTTCTCTATTCCTAAGACTACTGGTCTGTAGAAGTATCACACATGCCCATTCATAATTCATTTTTTTTGTTGTTTACATGATCACAACGACCATCAGTTCCCATAATGTACAAATCCCGATGACTGCTTTCCCCCCCCTCAAGTTTTTTTCTCCAGCTTGCTGTTTTCCCACACTCTGAAGTACAATTTCACTAGCAGAAAATATTTCACTGTCAGAAAATGTGTTTGTATGTGTACAGAGTTAAGCTGGTGACAAAATATCCCTAAAAAGCATTTCCCAACCATTACCTCCAACAAAACCAAAACAGCTTACGGGACACCGGTTGCATTCCTTCTCGTTTGTCAGCAAAAGGACAGGTTGGTAGAACAGAGCCATTTCCATCTTCATGCATTTCTTTCAGCTTTAACTGGGTTTTAGATACCACAAAGAACTTAACAGTGATGTTGCAAAACGAGATTGTTATCAAGTCCACTGCTCAAGGAAAGAAATATACTATTGGGTCGTCCTTAAGTGAATTTTCAAAGCTAACAGCTTGCAGGAATCTATTACGCCACCTGAGCACAGCCAACATCAAAAACATGCAATGTTTACTGTCGCATTAAAATAGACATTAAAAAAAAAAAGATATGTAAAAGCCTAATCAAGGGGGATGAAATCAAAACACCATAGAAATCATTCGCAGCCTGTCAGTAGCAATCTCACCGCTGCTCCCCTTCTCATTTTTTCCACTCCTCAACAATCACTGCTTCCTTACCCAAGAGAGCCATTCCTATGCCTCTCTGCCAACATCCAGAGGCATCAATAGGAACTTCCAAACAGACTGGATCACACAAGCTCTGAAAGTAACCATGCAATAGATGTCTAGTTCAGCAAGGTCAACTGAACAACCATGCTCTATACAATAAGCAAGGCATTTCCCAACACAGCCTATCAAACTTAGGATCTGTAATAGATGATAACAAGCTACAGTTGCCACACAGGGGAAAAAAAGGTCAGCAGAAGGTACTTCTGATGTACTGTACTAAGCCCTTGCAGTAACCAAGAACCATAAATAAAAGCCCCAGCTTAACCACAAAAAAAAATATACCACATACATCAGAGAGGGCAAAAACCAAGCCACAAATTAAATATTAAATTAGTTTTATTAACCAACATTTAAGACCAGTACTGTGAAGCACTGCTAGATATGTCAGTGAGCTTAACACAATTTATGAAGTAAAAAATCCTGAGGTGTCTCTGGGTTTAAGCTTTCTGTAGTCTCAATGAAATACCACTGTATGTAGTTACTCAGCTGTGGAATATTAATTCTGTAGCTACAGGGCTAGCTTTTTGTTTTTCACAAGATCTACACTTTGATATTTAGAAATACATACCTAAATATTTTCAAAGCATGTTATACAACTCCAGAAGCAGATGGACAATCTGTTGTCTTTTCAGGAAAGCACAGTGTAATTCACCATTTCCACTGAATGGGAACTCCAGTGTGAGTATTTGGTTGACAACACATAACTGATCCAAACTGAGCAATGAACATGGAAAATAACAAGGTCAATAAACAGGAGTTTCAAATAGAAGAATTGCTGAGGGGTCTGACCACGAGATGTCACTCTCGACTTTGTGGCAACCTGGGAATTCATTAGTGTAACTTCCCTCTGGTGTGTCAAAAGCAGGAGCACAGCCAGTAAAATCAGCCATGGGTAATTGAGGTCAGGTAAAGGAGAAATGCTTGAGGTGTCACTTCTGTAGCTGCGTGTTAAAATTACTGTTCAGTAACCTGTGAAGTCAAAGCAGCCTCCAAGAAGCCTCTGAATTTGTTCTCTTAATTTCAAGCACCAAGCTCAACTAAAGCTTGTTGTTACAGCATTTTATTCTTACAGCAACATAGCAAGCTGTTTTGAAATTTTTAGCTTTTTTAAATAAAACCATCATTATGCACTGAGCTCTTACGACTCAACACACAGCAAGCTACTTGTATGTGCTATAGGTTAACACTTGATTGGGCCCTTTGTCATCCTAAGATCCGAGTTCTTTGTTCAGCAAACACCAGCTAAAAATGTTTATACTTCATCCATCCATCCAAGATATCTGTTGGAGCAGACCAAAAGGCAGATCTGAGCCTGTGTTTTAGAGGTTTAAGATTAAAATCTGTAACCATTGTAAAACATACATATATAGAACGAAGAAAGAAGTGGAAATCCAAAAGGAACCTGTGATGAAAGGAAATTCCTAGGAATGAAAGATGTTATGTAACTATTTGATGAACTTCATAAATTCCTCAGAAACTGAGCCTTAACATAGCTGACAGAGGAAAAAGTCATTAGTACCTTATTATGTGTAAAGATTATCCTCAGGTCTGGTTTTATGATGCCATATGCTATCAGAAGATCTTGGATTTTTTTCAGTTCTTCCTTACATTTTCTATTTGTTGAGTAAAACTGTTTTCTTACAGGAAGGTTCTTAAACAACTTGAGGACTGTCACTGTTGTACCTGCAAGCAGGTGATTAAAAAAAAAAAAACAAGCAGAAGTTACATTGAGTAAACAACTTTCCTTTTTTTTTTCACTTGAAGAGGACTGTATGTATGCCACTGCATACAAATAAATCCTACTAACACTAAATTACATTATATCAGCTCAAGGAGAAGAAATATACCAAGTTAGCAGTCATCTCACCGAAATAAGTGCCAACAGACCTCACAAGATTTGCCTCCCCTAAGGTACCTCCGCTCAAGGAGCAGTACCTAACAAAAAGAGGGATATTAATCTACCAATACAACCATACAAATTCCTTAGATAGTTGCCACAGAATTCATTTTTCAATAGCAATCGTTTCACAATTTTGACAAAACACATAGCAACGTAACTTACAGGCTCCAGACCAGGATTTCTGGCTGTAGAAAAGACTGCAGCCTAAACCCCCCCAAAATTCCCTGGTTAAAATTAGCTCTCTAAGATGCAGAATTTTCAGATTCAGGCCTTTCTTTGGGATTTGTCCATTGACTAGCCCTAGGCAACTGCTTCTGACTTAATGGCACCCTGCTGCCAGTCAGCAGACTGACAAGAAACAGGTCTGGCGGCCAGGCTCCCCTTTGGGTATACAAGGCACTCCATGCTTCAGGGGGCAAGAATATTGACAAGCAGTTTCTGTGGCTCGGCTGGGACACGCTAAGGGTGAGAACAGAAGTACCTTTACAGACAAACAGCAACTGCTTCCTCAGAAGCCCACCTTAGTCACAAGAAAGGAGCAAACAGCATCTCTTCTGGGAAACACATACCTGCTGGAGTGTGTATGTGAGGAGACAGCACTGTCTTTAACAGTCCCCACCAGGCAACAATTAGCTGAACAGAACTAACAGAAGAACAAATGCGACCCCAAACCCACACCAAGTCTGAACCACCAAGGCCACCTCTGAGGCAAGGGCAACCTTTATCTTTCACACAAACATGCACAAGGATTTCTATGAACTGCCCTTCTGGGCAGGTTAGAAATCATTGGGGCTTTGCTCGGTTGGTCCTACAGCCACGCTGCTCCCGGCTACTCCCTCACGTACAGGATGGCAACTCTTCCTCCTTTAAGCAAGAGTTTTGCAATGTATAGAAACATTATTTTTGTCCTGAACGAATCTTTCATGAATAGTCTGTGCCTGGACCTGGGGCGCAGAAGTTTTACAGCTTTTATTTCCACTCTGCCAGCTTGAAGAAGAGAGTCAGAGAAGGAGACGCTAGTTTAGAATTGCTATCTAAGGCAACTTCCAAGACATTCTCATGATAACAACACGTTCTCAGCTGACAGACATAAGGCAAGAAATGTTTACAGCTGACAAGATTTCACACTCAGCTGTCAAGTACAGAACAGACATTTCAACATCAAATAAGAGCCCCAGAGAAACATAAAATACCTGTCACAATGCAACGCTAGAGCACAGCATCCTACCTTGTCCAAGATGGGAAGGCTTTTGGGAAGTTACATGCCCACTATTATCCAAAGTATATTGAGTGCTGATACTATCAGCAGCTGTCTTTGTTGTGATCAAAACCTGTAAATAATAAAAATAAATCATGTTTATCAAGGATTCACAAAGATCAGAACGGGCTTAGATAAGCTTCGCTTTCACTCTAACCACTGTGGTATTTTAGTCACCACAATTACATTTAATTATTTTATACAATTCTTCTCCTACAAGCGTTTCTTACAGTCACAGAAAACATTCAGCATTATCACTCAGTTTTTCCATCCATTTAACTGAAAGCCACACATTTCTAACAGTGTTATAAAGTGCAAGGCATCCCTGGCACCGACAAGACACACTTCTTTGTCTTCTATTCTAAACAGTTTAAATGAACAACTAAATCAACCGACCATTTTGCACTTCCATCCTTCACGGGAGAAGACATACTATGACAACTACGTGAGATTACACAAACCCAACTATCAAACAAACAGAATATTATCTTTCCACACCCAACCGTATCTAGCAATCATGTAGAAGTATGTTTTGTAAGCGATTAAGGTAATACACCGATCATCTTTAGCAAGACCGATCGCACCCTAGAAGTTCAATACTGCAACTCCCTGAGTTGAGGTATGAAGATTGTGAATGACAGAGCCACTATGCTTTAACCACCTGAGAGACAAAGGTTAGCACTCCTACAGAGCTTCAGCATGTTTTGGTTTATTTCAGTTTCTCGTACAAATCATTCTGAGTTCAGCCACGCCTCCGGAAAGAAAAAGCAGTAATTGATTAATTGGAAACGACAATATTACAGACGTGGTTAAGGGCCAATAGTAAAGCACCTCTTAACTGAAAATTCAGGGGACAGTTTGGGTAGGCTGAATGCAATTAAAACCAAGAGCATTTAATTAACGTAATTACTGATCCATGGATTAAAGAAATACCTATTAAAGTACTTAATATAGTCAGACCAACTCCCATGTCTTACGAAACGCAACCTGGAGCTGCTTAAATGCTCAGAACAGATGGCATCCTGCTCTGACAACTTGTCTGCAGGAGCCAGTGATTGAGGGCTGCCATTGTCTGTCAAAACACCAACACTTCTGAAAGCATCTTTGGAAATCTCCATCCAAACACACAACCCACTCCTGCTTACTGCAAAGCGAACGTAGCCCAAGGTAGCAAGGAGTCAGGCACTCTCACCCTCTGACACCTCTCCTGACCTTGACACAGCTGATGCTTCCCATCACACACTGATACCAGAACCTTCCTATGGGATCTGATCCTTGGGAGGCTTAGGAAGAACCCCAAACTTGATCGTGGCACAGCATAAAGACAGAAAGGCAGAGCACAACGGAACACGCAGATGCTGTGCCCTTCACGAGCAGTACGAACATTTCTAAGATGGTTTTGAACTAACGTGGCTGCTTTTAGTCAACAGGTTACGTCTTAAGTATCACCACGCCGTCAGCGTCAGTCCTGCTAACCAAACACATGGCTCAGACTCAGGCAGGCCAGCAGCAGGTTCCTGTTTACTCCTCAGGACAATGCTAAGTTTGTGCAACTGCCGTCATACACATGTCAAGGAGCAACGTGGAGCCCAGCAGGATCCCATGACTGCCGATCACCTAGATAACATCAAGGCAGAAATCCTCACTGGAACTGCAGCTATGTGGGCCATCGGTGCCCTGAGTGAATCCTCCTAGCCATAATCTCCTGCTTCTTATTTTGACGTAGCTTAATGCAAGTAGCAAACTCAGCCACGCTCTTAGACTTTACACTTTCTGTTAATGCTACAAAGGGCAAACCAGTGTTCTAGGCAATCACACATCCATCTATACCCTGACACAAAAGAAAAGGACAAAGAAACACTAAGCAATCCATCCCTGCTCCATTCTGGCTGAGGAAAATAAACGCGGCACTGGTGTAACCAGTGCGACGGAATGGCAGGAGTGACACTAACAAGAAATCCATATTGCTTCCTTACCTTATGACATGACTTCAGGGGTAGAGAAAGGCAGTGCACGCAAGCCAGACTGTTCAGAAAACAGGTTCCATGCAGGCTGCCAGAACAGTTTGAACACTTTGCACTGATATTTTATTAAAGCTTTCACAGACACACACAAATCAGAGAGGTCCAGACACATAGCAACTGCTCACCTCTGATATGCAGCAAATTGATCCCAGGGCTTCCCCACGAAAACCGTACGTTGTCAGCTTTTCAAGATCCTCAGAAGAGCTTATTTTTGAGGTGTAGTGCTTAATTGCCATAACTGGAACATCAGCGACCTTGACTCCATTGCCATTGTCTCTTACTTCTATTTTGTCAAACCCATAATTCTCCTCAAAAAGAAAAAAAAAAAACAGAAATTGATCACAAAGACAGACAAATTAATTACAGCACAAAAAGCAACTAAAAACACAGCTTCACTCTTTTAATATTGCATCTCAATCTCTGTGATTCACCTTTATGCATATGTGATACACATTTTACTGAAGTCTGATTTAAATACTTGTCATTTCAATAGTCACCTGCATAAATAGTTAAAACTCTGAAAGCCCAGGTAATTAGAACAGCTAAATGAAAGATGGAATTCAGATTCTGTAACATCTCAAACTCGGCCCCAGCAAACAAACGCTTCCTTCCAGCTACATCATTATCTGCATGTATAAATCACACCCAAAGAATTCACAAGCCAGGAGGTTAAAGGAATTAGAGCTGCACGATCACTAACTAAACTTCTTTTACAGAAGCCATGTGTGGCTCTTTGAAAAGATTGTGATGTGACATACAGAAAAGCACGCTGTACTGTGTGGTACATCTAGGAACCTTAAAACAGATTTTGCTAAGAAAACATGTCTTCAGTGAGTGGCTACCATGGTTCCAGAGCACGCTGACACTGTGCAGAGCACACGATAGGTGATCACAGAAAGCTGAACAGAACTGACTTTGTTGTTCCACCTGGACATATGCTAGAAGCAGTTAAGAAAAATAGGATGTACTGCCGGAGTTATTTCTCAAAGTAAAAAGTAACGCAACTCAAAACAAAAGCAAAGCGTCTAAAGATAATACATCTGTTCACATATAACCTGCATTATGAAACATCAAAAGCCTCTGAGGTAGGCAGAGAATTATAAATACTTAGTTAATTGATATACAATAGAAACGTTGGTGGTTTTTACTTCCAATATTAATGCTAAAATTATCTTCAGGTGAAAAACAATGCTTTTGCTTATATTTGAGTCACCTTCCTACTGGGAGGCAACATGGAAACTGTGATATACCTCAACTGGACTTAAAAACACGTCAGGACATAAAAAAGGGAAATGCTCCACTCCACTGCAGTACGCAACAATGCAGGGTTTGGGTTTTGCATTTTACCATGAACACCTGCCTTCAATTCTAACACTTGTCATTCATCTGCTTTGGAAAAAAAAGTGAGCAGATCTATCTTCTTCACAATGTTACTGATTGATTGTCTATTAAATATTTCCTATTATATATTACATATATATATATACACACCACGTGATGCTATGAGATGTTTATGCTGTTCTAACAGACCGTTGATGCCAAGCCATGTGGTTTAGCTCCCTCCTCTTTTACTTGTGACTGCATGGTTCCATCTCTGCTTCAGCTACAACTCTCTGAAGATCAATTCAGCTCATTAAACTGGCACAACACAGTCCACCTGTCTTGCTGGCCTTTTGCGTTAGCACTAGGAACCGATCAGGAGAGGCAGAAAGGTCTAGCAACATCAAGCACAGGGACTGAGGTCCTGGCTTTTCAGGTGCCTAGATGGATCAGCTGTGTAGTGTAACCTCTCATCCTGAGCTATGCTTCTGCTGCGAAGTGATCTAAATATTAGAGCTCCCACTTCTCATGCTGCAGAAAAAGCAACAGAAACAAGCGCCTGCCTTTTACAACAGCCATTTCATATAACAATTGCCAACCTGTAGCTAAGATCCATACTTTCTGAATCCCACCTCTGCTCCAAATACTAACACGGACTGTTGCTCATCTTTTCTGTTTAATTACAACACACGGGTATAAATCAGACTTTAAAGATTAGTCTCAGATTCCTGCTGCTAGAGCTCAGTCAGTGCAATTGTTAAGACTGATGCCTGTGAAGTCTCTGCACTGATACACAAGCAATGATATTGCTTCATCAACAGTTTCTAGCATACTTTAACCTGAACCCAGGGTATCCTGTCAAAAATAAAACCACTGCTCTACATAGGCTTATTGCACAGTCATGCTACTGAGGCAGTTGACCCTGCTGCTCACAAGGCAAGCTCCAGCGTGTTTGTCTTTCTAATAGCAACAGAGCTGAGGTTCAAATTAATAACTAGATAACACGTAACATCTTGGCCACAGTTCAGTTTTTGATTAAATGGCTAAGTTTATATTGTAATGAAAGCAGTATCACGTTATCTAGAGCTACAGTACAAGCTGATGTGTTCCCCAGTCTTGGGTAAAAGCTGGCTGACACACCATGCAAAGACAACACCACCTGTTGGAGTTTGGTCGGCCAAGAAGTCAACAAGAATAAAGCCCCAGCCAAAGCTTCCTGCTACAGCTTGCCACTGCAATGGCTTCTACCTGCAAACCACCTCACCCACAGGTTGCCTCCTGCCTGTCAGTAAAAAAAAAAAAAAAGAAAAAAAAAAGCCACTTCTGTCTTTGTTGACTAAGAAGCAGCCACAGTAGTCACGTTGCTTAGGGAGCCTGCAGTAACTGATACTACAAAAAGACCTAACATGGCCATCGACCTTTTCCACAGCTTCCACTTTCACCTTCCTGCCAATACTTTATAAGGAGAACTCAGTAAGCCAGTCTAGCAGTGAAACTCAGGTCCAACATCTTTTAAAACATGCTATTAGTAAAAATAATTTATGAGTAAGAGAAGAAGTATTAAATAACCCGTCAATTCTTCTCAAGACACACTCAGCAGCACAAATATAACTTGTCGTTTCAGTGGGACCTCAGAACATTAGGGGAAAATGATTTGGAATCATTTTTATTTGAGGTTAAAATATATACTTAAACACAATTATTAATACCCTTCCACCACCAATACTACGACAGCCTAAAAAAATACACTGGCAGTGGAACAACCTTCCCAGCATCTTATTTGATGTATAATTACTTGCAAGCATACAAGAAAGAGGACTTACCAGTTTAACATCAATACTTGTGGCACTGGCATCCAAGGAATTTTCTATCAGCTCCTTCACCACGCTGACAACGGATGTAATCACCTGAGAGCTTGAAAGGAGACGAACAGTTTCTGCTGGGAGCTGTTTCATAGTGGAAGTAGAATCGGAGAAGCTGCGCAGAAACAAAGGAGAAATAGAATATAAAAGACACATTACAAATCCACATTTCTAAATAATTGTTTTACAGTGACTTTTAAATGTAAGTAACACGTAACATCACAGCCAAGGAGTAACATTTTCAAGACGCACTAGGACACAGCTTTCTCTCCAGTCAGCGAGTTTGACTTGTGGAAGAAACAGTATACAGAGGTCTAGACTAGAAAATATTATTTTAAGCAGACTTCTACCAAAAAAAACCCACAACAAACCACTTCAAGAATTCAGAGATGTGGTGAGGAAAACATTATACTATCTCACATCTATAAAGTCATCTCCTCTAAATTACCGTAACGTGTGATTTTGATCTTGCAATTATAACAGAAAAGACATTACATGGTCACCTGGAGTGCTATCAGAAAAGTCTTCAGATAGCATATCTACCTAGCACCACGTCTAATTCTACTGCTAATGACAAAAACTAAAAATTTTGAGACTTTACCATTTTTTTCTGAACTTTTTGTATATTTTTTCCCTGCATTTGTAACTTCTGAGCTCAGCGCTGCTGACTGTGTTCTGCATGATTCCCAGTAGCCAAAAATTCAAGGAAGAAACATGACCTGAAAGTAACTGCTTTGGATCTGGTGAGGGCAGCACAGTGGTGCTGAGAAAAGTCGTATTCATTGGCATTATGATCTACTGTCAGTAATAAGGAAAACAAAACAAAACACTTCTGAATTACAACCTTACTTTTCTTATCAGACTTACTATGTTCCCTCAGGAAGCTCACTTGATTTCTGGGTCTTCCATTTGAAAATAGAGATGCATTGTATTATATGCCAACAGAGATGTTTTTATTGCTAGAAACATTTACAAAAGGCTATAAAATTCCAGCTGTATTATAATTTGAGACAATCTACCATGAAAATTTTAAGTGGATCTGCAAGTTTTTGCATATATTGATCTTTAAGTACACAACTAGACGTACTTAACCAAGCTCCAGCTAAAATCTTTGCTGATCCTTGCAGCCCGACACAAGGAACTCAAGCATAGCTTTTTCTTGTATAGAAGAAAGGGGGCAGAAGGGGCATTACTAGCTCTTTGTGCCTCAAGAAAGTTCAAGCGCTACGTCACTGTGTCTTACAAGGAACGTTGTCTGTCCACAACAGCACTCTTTACTGTGAGATGTGGAACAGCCATTATTTACACTGAAAGACAAACAAACCCACAGTCCCAGTTTACTGATTGCTTCAGTCCAAGCTATCTGCTGGAGGGCAGCGTGGCCAGTTCCCTGACTGCACGCTCAGCATCTGTCCTGAGGATATGAGCACGTGGGGAGGAATGGAGCAAACCCAGATCTCTTCCTGACACAGTGAGGACACCGGGAGGGTGTGCACAGCAAGGGACTGTGGCCAGCACCCCAGACTACCCTGCAGGGTATGTGCAGCTGATACAACAATTACAGAACACTTCTCTGCCTTGATATCCTTCTCAGAAGTGCCACTGTAAACACAAAGGACAAAACAAATACATGGTTACTTGGAAAACAAGCCAAACCAAAAAAACTAACCACCAAAAAAACAACGCACAGTGTTTTGAAGAAGCAGCAGAATTAGCACTTTTCTGAGAACAGCATCAGAAGTTTTTTCTCTTTATACTTGGCATTTACATTCCAAAGAGAATTTGTCCTTTAGATGTGGTTAAAAGATCTGACAAATCATTTTTCCACCAAACAAACTGAGAAAGGAAAGGCACATGGGAACATATGTGTTAAAGACTGACCAGTGTTAATCGTTTATATGCATTCAGAAAGGTAGGTTTCACACATCATACAGGACTTCTGTGTCAAGTGTTTTATGCCTTACTAATAACAAGTGCCAGATTGGAGCTGAGTATCTTTATTAAAAAACATTGACTAAGGTGAGGGAGGATCTAAGAAGAGAAACGTTGCAGATCACAAAGACAAGTTCTCTATGAGCTGTGACTGAGGCACACGCTTCGGGAGAGGAAACAGCTCTCAGCACGTCCTCCCATTTCCCTGGACCCAAACCATGGTGCGCGGCCCTGCCTGCTGCTCAAAGGGTGAAAACAAGCACAGTCACACATCCACTCCTTGACCACTTGGCACTACTCCTGGGGGTTCCTCTCTGTCAGAAGTAATAAAAATAAAACACACACAGACCCAGCTGGCAGTAGGGTCCTCTGTGCTAATCTAAAAGCAATGGGGGGAGAACACACACACAGCACTCCACTAAACCAGAACCTTTGTCCCCTGCACCGTGCAATGGAACATGTTAAAAAGTGCCAACGGAGAAACTAATTCAGAGCACCTGTGGGAGGCAGAGCCAAAAGCGAAGGAGATGATGGATTTTGGGGTTTGTCCAGGTTTCTGGGCGGGAGGTTCCTCTGGTACTTGCTATGTACGGAAGCACATCCAACCCCTACGTTTAGCACGAAAGACAAGTATTTTAGCTGAAGTCACGCTGCTGCTACAGGCCCTCGCTGACCAGACGTATGTTATCTAACCTGTGCTGAGCAGGAGGGGATCACACTGCCGAGCTTTGGGGCTCTCACGGCCGCGACACCCTGAAGCCAGCGCGCGGCAACCAGCTCGCCACAGGGCTGCGAACAAAACCCCGCCAACCTCCACGCCGCAGCCGCAGCTTCACGCCTCGCAGCGCTCAGCCTCCATTTCAACGGCGGCTGCGGCCCCGGGAGCGCTCGGCTGCGAGAAGAAGACGAGAGGAGGGCGGTGAGGAGGGAAACGCTCAGCCCGAGCACCCCGCAGCAGGCCCGGTGCCCGCCCTGGCGGTGGGGGCGCCGGGCCGAGGCCTAGGCCCGGGCGGGAGGAGGCGGGAGGCCGGCGCCGGGCGGCTTCCCCCTTCCCCCTGCTTCCTGTCCTCTCTCCCCCTTCCCTTCCCTGCCCTTCCCCGGGCCCCAGCCCCGCCGTGCCCCCGCTACCTGCGCGCCCGCCGCTGCCGTGGGCGGCCCCGGCTCCTCCCTCCCTTTCCCTTCCCTCCCCTCAGCCCTGCCCGGGGGCGGCGGGCCGGCGCGGCCGGCATTGCCCTGCTCGGCCCCGCGGAGCTCCCCCAGCGCTGGCAAGGTGGGGACGGGCCCGGGGGGCTCGGGGGGACGGGGGGACGCGGGCCGGGGGTGCGGGGAGGGGGGGTCCTCGTCCCCGCTCTGCCCTCGGTGCCCGGCCCGGAGTGGGCCCTGCGGGCGGCTGGGGTCAGGGCTGGAGGCTGAGGGGGTCTGAGGGAGCGGAGCGCGGCGCCTCTTCCCGGGGGGCCGGGGTTCAAAGGAGAGGTTTTGCGGTCGCATGGGACGGCAGCGTGGAAGCGCTCTTTTGTTAGAGCTGGCGTTTTGTGTCGGCTTTGTCGCCGGCTGGCTTGTTTGCCTCGCCGTTGGTCTCGCACCTGCTCCGCGCCCTGCGCTCGCTGCTGCGTGCTTCGGCCCCAGCCGGGCGTGCGGGCGCCGGGTCTGGCTGCGGCCGGGGCAGGAGCCCGCCGAGCGAGGGGCAGGGGGCTCCTTCGTGCCCCTGGGCACTCCCGGGTTTACTGGGAACACGGGGATTCAGGACACGGAGTATGTTCGTCCGATTAAGAAAAAAATGTGTCAAAGTATAATAATTCCTGTCTGCATACTCGCCAACCGATGATGCTTTGTCCTAGCAAGGCGGTAGCAGTCTTGTTTTACAAATCTCAAGTCATGTGTTCCTTGCACATGCCCGTTTTGAAATACTGTGCAACAGGTGTTGATTAGAATCAGCATTGCCCCAGTTCAATTTCAGGTCTGTCGCATCTGTTTTTGTTTTCCCACCCCTGCTAATGTGCGTATCGTACATACGCAGCACATCGTGCTGTAGTACCACAGACCTTACAGGGCTTTACTATGCTAACCAAGCACAAGAAACTAACTTCCTAAAAAACGCAAACTATTTCTGCCAGTTCAACAGCTCTTGTGTGTGCTGATTTAGGTGGAAGTTAAAAGCTCTCCATCACAGTCCCGTAAATAAATGTAGACTTACAAGTATATTGTCTCACAAGTCCTGTGAGTATGAAGTATGCAGCAACTTTTTTGTAATAATGATTACAAATTTTAGTACGCCAGGCCAGGAGAGTCTCCTCCATTAACTTGGTGTCAATTTCCCAAAGAAATCAGGATCACAAAATTGTGTTGTACGTGTCTGTGTATGTCTGTCCCTTAAAAAAAGTCTGAAGCTGTTGGCTGATACCAGCCAGATAAAAACGTCAAGGCAAGAGTGCCAAAATCTGCAGAAAACTGACAGAGGGGGGGAGGGAAACCTGAAATCTGCACTTTGCTGCAAAAAAGCAGGCCTAAATTAACCCTTATTCAGTCTTCCTAGCAATAGGTTGCCAGGCATTTGGTATATTCAGGTTTCCTGTGCAGCCTTGACATGAGCGAGAGGTGGGGGACAGTTGTTTGATATGGGCAGTAGGACAGAACTGCGGATATCGTAGTGGCAGGAGAAAGGAATTTAGGGGATAAAGTTTTTTTTAACAGCCAGCCTCTTTGTAGTGACTTCCTTATAAAACTTAACCTGAAGATCCTGAGGTACATCTCAACTTAGGCACCATGCTCCTTCCAGACCTCCTTATTTAAAACGGTCTCTTTCCTAATTCTCAACCTGCATGTATATATTAGGTACCTCTATAATACGGCAGACTCACTCTTCAAACAGTTCTGTTTTATAGGGTAAAAATGAACGTAGGAGTTGCCCACAGCGAGGTAAATCCGAACACGCGGGTGATGAACAGTCGTGGAATGTGGCTGACATACGCACTTGGAGTTGGCATGCTTCACATTGTCTTGCTCAGCATTCCTTTCTTTAGTGTCCCTGTTGCATGGACTTTAACAAATGTGATTCACAATCTGGTGAGTACCCTCTTGTAAGACCATTAACAAAGTTGTTCACAAATATTTTTAGAAGCAGCTGAAGAGAAAAAAGACTGGCTGTATGGATAATAAAATCCATCTAGCCAAAACACTTTCTCTACGTGACTTACCTGCTATTAAATGGGTTGGCACGTTTTGGGAGGAGAATTGCTTTGGGTTGAAGCAGAAAAGTTATGACCTTTTTCTTATGTACTAAACATATCTAAGAACTGTAAATGTGTATTAAAAATAATATTTTCAGTTAATGTTTCTGCATAAATCTGTTCATATCCTAAAATCTTAGATTTCAGTACTTTAGATGATGCTTGATCCTTGAACAGAAACGTTTGTGTTTTTTTTTTGTTTTGGTTTCTGGTCAAGCTAGATAAAATTTAGCTCTGAATGACTTCAGCACACAACACTGTAACTATATATGACGTTAAAAATATATATATTTGAAAGTGATGGGGAAAAACTGGACTGCCTTGACCTATGCCCTGAAACTGATTTGTTACTCAGTGGATTGTGATTTGAAGGATGACTTTGGTATGCAAAAGCATTTGGAAGCTGAAGACCTTGAAAATTTTTCTACCTTCTCTCCCTGGGATGCTATAATTTCGTGTAACTATTTAAATAATGCCCATACGAACATTGGTCCTGCCAAGCTTGGAGAAAAGAAGGCTGTAATGCAGCAGTTTATATTGTACTTGAGATTTGCTAACACAGCTTCCAAAGGTTAGCAAAGAAGTCTTGACAAAAAGATACCTTCTTCCTTATTTAGAAAAATGACAGTTCAACTTGAGACTGAGGTTGGGTAATATCCTCTATAATCCTGTAAAATTGTTTTTATTTTTCCTTGAGCCTTTCATTTTTAAAAAAAATTGGTTTAATAATAGCAGGATTGTAAGCATTAGTAGAGCACTTTGTTCATTATCTTTGACAATATCAGACATGCCTGACTTAGGAAGATACTAACAGAA
The DNA here is from genome assembly GCA_011075105.1 of Heteronetta atricapilla. Taxonomy (NCBI): domain Eukaryota; kingdom Metazoa; phylum Chordata; class Aves; order Anseriformes; family Anatidae; genus Heteronetta; species Heteronetta atricapilla. The sequence goes on from CM021737.1 coordinate 4,064,694, forward strand.
GCAAAAATTACTAAATATTTCCCAAATACCTTACTAAATCAATTCAACTGGATATAATGACAACAGGGATGAGAGCGTTGACTGGCAAGTTGTTTTCTAGTGGAACACAGAAGATGAGTATAAACCGTAGTTTGGATATTTCAGCATTTACATGGCAGTTTTTTGTTGTTATTATTATTGAAACAAATCCTTAGATAAAGATTTCTGCCAGAGGAAAACTCTTAGCTGACCTTGAAAGCCATTCTGGCGGTCCTTTCTGTAAGTATCGGTGCAAAGTAAAATGTGTAGTAAGCATTTGGATGTCCAAAAATGCCTTTTTGCTTATTAAAACTGATATGCTTCAAACATAATATTACGCAAACAAGTTCTCTTGTGGTAGTAAGCCTCCAGTTAGGAGGCTGTTTCAAAAAAAGTATAAGAAGACATGAAGTGACTTGCTCAGCTTTCACCTCCTTTACAAGAATTCAGAAAAATGTGATTTTTCTGTATAAATCTTTCTATAATTACTTCTCTGGGTGCATGAGGGATGAATGCACTTGAAAGAAAGCAAACTGAAGTCTTTGATATTTTCTGATAGAGACTCTTGCTTGGAGTTGGCATACTGTTTTTGATAGAAGACAAATGTTTGTTAAAATTGGAAAGTTTATTCATTTCTTGAAACTGGACTCTCCTATGCAAAATGAAGGGACTCAAATTTATCTTTTAGAACCAAGTAGCCATGGCATCCTTCCATCATATAATAAAAAAAGAACAATCCAGTGTGGTTCAGGAGAAGTAGCAGAGATGAACAGATGGCATTCAACAGATTGCTGGTAGTCAGCTTCAAAGTATTTGAAGCTAGAGGGGGACTGAGAAAACTTTCAGAATTTCTTGTAATATTGCCAACATTCACAGATAGATTTTTACTTTGTGCAGACTGTACCTTGTAACTCAATTTAAGACAGTTAGGAAAGCAGTAATATACATTGGTAGCCCTAAACTTTTTACAGTACTTGTTTAAATTCTGTTGATGTCATACAGTCTTTGCCATCTGATGTAGAAGACGAGGCACTGGATTGCATGTCACAGACCTCGGCTTTCATTCTGAATCCGCCACTAACTGCGTAACTTTGAGCAAATCATTTCTTGTCTTTTCCTTGCTCTTCTGTAATTTATTTCAGTTTAGCTGCTCTTCTGGGTGAGAATTCATTTCGTCTTTTTTTTCCCCACAACGCGTTGAACAATGTAGCAATTATATAATACGGATAGAAGTGCCACTATATTTGGTTTTTGTTTTTTTTTCCCCTCAGGGAATGTACGTCTTCTTGCATGCAGTAAAGGGAACTCCTTTTGAAACACCCGATCAGGGGAAAGCTAGGCTACTAACACACTGGGAACAACTGGATTATGGAGTGCAATTCACATCTTCAAGAAAATTCTTCACAATCTCTCCTATAATTCTGTGAGTTCTAAACTATATTATGATTATTTGAGTCATAAAACCATGATTTCAAAAGCTTTGATTAAATGAGCTGCAATTTACATTTTAAAACATTTTCTCTCTTCTTTGCTTGTTTGTATCTGCATCAGAGATGTAGGGAGTATGTATTTACAGACCACATTATCAACAGTCTTCCTTCCTGCAGCTTTCAGTACTAATTCATGTACTGAAGTTGAAATTTTAAAACCCATCCCATTAATAACTGTTTACAAAATTAGAAAGCTTGTGAGGAAAACTTACTATTAACCCTCAAAGTTCTTTAAGAGATTTTGAAGTCACAGATACTGAAAAGCTAAAGTAATTGCCTTTAATGCATATACATTACTCTACAGCTTTTATTAACCATTTTGGATCTTGTGAGTTATGAGGGAAGTGGCAGTGCTCACTGAATGAGGCCCATGGCATTGCATGTCAGTTGTGCTTTGTTCAGATTGTCTTGTTTACACTCGTTACGTAAATAGACTGATTGGAAACTCTACACCACCTGTCTCTGTTGACAAAAGTATGGTTGCATAACTGAAAGAAATCAGATACATATTTTATATCCAGTCCTAAAAAGTTTTTTATGTTTTTCCTATAAGGAAGTTGTCCACTGGCTTGGCAGGGTTGGGGGAGGTGAGAGTGAAGATATGGGACTGTGTATAGAAAGTTGTTTCATAAAGGATGGAATATGAAAAAAATACATATAACTGTTCAGATAATCCTCTCTTTCTTCAAAGATAGCTTCCTGCTTTATTAGTGAGAATTTTGTATTCCTAACACGCGTATATGGTTCTCTTTGTGCACCAAGAATGTATAAGAAGCTGAACAAACATCTCCCATTTGCTGGAAAAACAAACAAACCCAAATGTGATAATCCCATCTCTGTGACTAGTTTTTGTATTTTTTTAAAAAAAATGAAATTATTGGTTCAATGTGTAAAAAAGTATGTAGTGAATTGGGTTCTGAGGCGCATTCCCTCACTTCTCCAGTTGAACAGGCTGTGGACTAGCTTTAAAGCAAATTGTGTTGGAAATGCATGCCAGGCAGGAGGCATTTTAAGATCACCCTGCTCACAGATGTGCTTAGCAGAAATGAGTTTTGCACTGAAGAATATCAAATGCTTTGTCACTGAGTTTGCAAGGGTAGCTGAAAATGCACATATTTTGGTACCAGCTCTTATACCATGTGAAGTCTGAATTACAAATTGGGCTTGTAACTGCAGAATTCAGACACTAACTTCAGGGGTGGGAAGAAATGCTGGAGGAAAACTCTACCTGAGAGTTGCTTTCTAGCACCTTGAGAAAAATTGAAAGAAGATACTTAGTCCATATTATTATTGTATGGCATTCTAGAACCCAAGGTGAGATACAGCAATATATCCATTGCTAGCTAGTAAAATATAACCGTTTACTGAAGCACCTTTTTCAAACATGCTTTGCTGGTGTATTTGTCAACAAGGGCGTCATCAGCTAAGCTTGTTCCCTTTTCTCCTGCAGGTACTTCCTGGCAAGTTTCTACACAAAGTACGATCCAACACACTTTATTCTCAACACCACCTCTCTTCTGACAGTGCTTATCCCCAAGCTGCCACAGTTGCACGGTGTTCGGATCTTTGGCATCAATAAATACTAAGCAGAAGGTGTGGTGCTGACCGACCCTGACATGGCTACTGCTTCTCGGGCAAAGGAAACGAGTAGTCTGCTGTGCTGTTTGACTAATTGTATTTGATGAGAGATGCATTTACATCTGAGATACAATTACTACTTCCTAAAGCGTTGTCTGGTATGAAAGTTGGGTTTATAAGAAGATGCCTTCAAATACTGAAATGTGAATTGGAAATGTCAAGAAGAAAGATTTCCATGAAGAACTGGGCAGGCCCAGCTCTAAAGCATAATCAACACTAAAGACTATATATAAGTCTGGCTGATGCAAGTAAGGAAGCTGCGAATAAATGCTGAAGTGGATAGTGATGTTTCACAGATGCCCAATCAGCCATGACACAAGTGATAATCTATTAAATAAATCCAGAATTTTTCCATTCAAAGGACTGGTGGGGCTACCTTTGTAGGATAGTTAAAAGTAGCTGGTTACTGCTGTATGGATTGTAGATGGGTGTGTTTGTTACTGCATTGTGAAAGTTTGTCTCACAGTAAATACTGTGACAGTTGGTATAAAGTGGCGGTATAATTCATGCCTTATCTGTTCTTGTGATTTTTGTCACAAAGACCGAAGAAAGTCCTTAACTGTCAGCTCAGGGGATTTCTACATCAGCTTGGTAGCTCGGTTTATGTATGCTTTTGCAAGTTGTCACTCTTGCGTTTATTTCATTTTGCTTACCAGAAAATTGATTTGTCTATGTGTGAATGGGACATCCTGAGAAACTGAAATGTCTTTTAAGGTGTAGCTTTTTGACTGCTTTCTCTGATACTTGACTGATGGATTATTTTTCAGTAGCTGAAAGGCTCATAACAGTGGGGGAAAGGGTTGCTGTTACAGGAGAAGGAGCTTCTCTATAGAACAATATCAGAAAAAAATAGAGATACCATGTAGATTGTTAGTTACAAGTGGAACTAGAAATAGGTGACTTGACAGATTACATAGCCTAACAGTATGCTTTTGCAGAAAAGGATATAAATAATTTGCATGTCTTGGAAATGTGCAGGAGTGCTGCATTTTAGGGGTACCGTATAGTATTGAGTAATCTTGTATATAATCAACTCTGGAACTAGAATGAAGGAGGTACAGCTAGAGCTCTAAGCACTTATTTCTGTATCCTAGCAAAAAGGATGAATTTTTAAGTATACCATGTGGCTTCCAGACAAAAACAACTCAAGAGTTGATAGAAGACTATTTAAGACTTGATTTACATTTTGGTTGCAATGACAGCCAGTGACAAGGACAAAAAAAGCCCGGTGGTGTATCTCTTTTCTTGCTAAGAGAATGTTCTAGCAATGTGTGATAAATATGTTGTTTAAAAAAAAAAAGTAATTGGAAGTAAATAATGTCTTATCTGTGCAAAAAGTGGTAACTGGCTACTTTTAAAGTAACATCCATCGCCACATTACATTAGCCCCTCAAAAATGTTACTGAAAATCCCTGTTTTGTGCAAAAGCACGCATGACCTGAGGACACGGACTGGATTACCAACGCAGCGCGACGGCGGCTGGTGGCAGTTAGTGGCGAAACTGCAGGTGGGACGGAAATAGGAACCGTGGCTTAGCCGCTTTAATTTGCGGAATTAAAATGTGCCAGGTGCCTTCCCCTGGCCGCCGCCTGTCCGTGGGCTGGGGCCGTGCGCCGCGGGGCGGGGATGAGCGCGGCCCGCCCAGCCCTAAGATGGCGCCGCCTCCGGCCGGCCCCAAGATGGCGCCGGCCCCGCCCGATGCCCCGCCTCATCATGGCGGCCCGCGGCGGCGGGAAGGCCCGGGGTGGCTGGAGGCTTTTCAGATCGCGGGTAAGGCTTTGGCAACGGCATAGCAAAGGGAGAGCGCGCAGGGATGAAACTCACGGGTTCCGAAGCGGGCAGCGGCAGGAGGGGGGGGGCTCAAAGTGCGGCTCTCCTGCAGTTTGCCCGGAGTTGACGAGGCTGTGGGTCTGTGGGAAAGGCGATGAGCAGCAAGCGCCCGTGGAGAGAAATCCTCCTGAAGCATGGCTAAGGCAGAACAGGCATTCGCCTCCAGCGCCTTCAAGAAAAATATTTCTTCCTAAGGTCTTAAAAACCACGTGTGGTAGCGCATAACTTTGAAAGTTATACCACATCTTCACAGCCATGCAAGCTTTAAAATCCAGACTTTCAGAGAAATACATATCACTGGTGTATTTTACCTAAAAATCAGCACGCTAATTTTAAATCTGTAGGAGTACTTGCTTGAGAACCCTTTGGTAGTAATAAACTGTACAATTCTTTCCTAGACATAACAAGATAAACGTTTAACAATGAACACCATTGCCAAAAGCCTTTTGAAAACAGTTAAATGCAGCCCAGCTGGGTGGCTGAGAAGCAGCTCTACTCACTGTGGAAAACAGCATCTCCCAAAACTTGTTCTCGGAATAGAAACGAGCTGTGATGATACAGGCGCCGCGGTCGTGGACGAAGCTGGCAACGTTCTGGGAGAAGCGCTGCAATGTCAAAGGGAAGTCCATCTGAAGTAAGAATATATGGCTCACTCTGCTTTCTTACAATACTGTAGTTGTGGCTAAATACGCTCGCTAGTGATTTTATTGTTATACTTCCATGTAATATCATCTGTATAAAAGTATTCTCCAGAAAAGTTGACGTGAGTGGGTATAAAGACCTATCTTTTGGGCTCTAACATGTTCTGCTTTAGATAATAGCAAGTGTGAGGAAAGAAATGCTGTGCATTTAACAAGTTTTTTTAATAAGACACAGATAACTCATTTCACTTGATTAAACATTCAGTTACTACTACTAAAACTACCACGTGTATGTTTTAAGGGAAAATGAATCAAAAATAGGCATTAGTTGCTAAGTACCTCAACTGATGAATGAAGGGCTGTGAACGTTAAGTCACAGACATTGCTTTGGAACAGCACTGAAGTATAATTAAAATATGTGTACCAAAGAAGGGAAAGTTACGTTTTTTGATCTCCCAATGATAATTACGCTCTCCTCAGTGCATAGATGTTCTTTAGACTAAATGAGGCATTCTCAAATGTCCTAAGGAACAGGCAGGATCTGGCAAGATTGAGGTGTTATAAAAATCACATAAAAATACGTTTTTAGTTATGAAATACAAGTATGTTACAAATATTTTTTTTTTTTACTAGAACAGGTGGAATAATTCCTCTTGTGGCACAGCAACTCCACAGGGAAAACATTGAGCAAGTAGTGAAGGAAGCACTTCGTGTCAGTGGAGTTTCTGTAAACGAACTTACTGCTATTGCGACTACAGTGAAACCAGGACTTGCACTAAGCCTGGAGGTGGGACTGGACTACAGCTTAAAACTGGTGAACAAGTACCAGAAGCCCTTCATACCCATCCATCACATGGAGGCTCACGCACTTACCATTAGACTGACCGATCAAGTGGAGTTTCCTTTCTTAGTTCTTTTACTCTCTGGAGGCCACTGTATCTTGGCAGTAGCACAAGGAGTTTCAGATTTCCTCCTGCTTGGACAGTCAATAGATATAGCACCAGGTGACATGCTGGATAAGGTAATATTTCCATACATAAGTGAATCTACCTGTTTTTATTGCAGCTACACTACACAAGCATAGTATTAGGATCAGCCTCAAGACAGTAATACAATGTGATAAGAGCTTTACCTATTTTACCTGTATATCTCTATTTTGAAAATACCATAGACCTAAGCTGCTGTTGGAAATCTATGCATTTTAGTAGCTTAAATATTAAATATGCTTATTAAATATATTTTTAGCAAATAAACATCATAACCAAAACTGATCTTGGAAAGTTCAATGATAGCCACTATACAAATGAGTTATATTAAATACATATTAAAACATTTGTTACTTTTTTTTTTGGTATAACTTGAAAAGCTTGGTTTGGCTTTCAGAGATTTTTCAGAATCGGTAACTGACTGTACTCTGTAAAACTGGCCAGTTTCAATTTTGTTTTCAGACTGAAGCCTATTTTAAAAACAAAGGATGTGTTTATGAATTTTAAAAAGTGTGGAGATGAAGTGAATTAAGTTGAGAAGGGGATAGTTTAAAGTTGAAACCAACTTTGTTCGTATTTACCTGGTAATACAGTATAGCAGTCAGTGTGTGTTTCCTACAGCACAGAACTTGGCTAATTAATGTTTCCTGCAAAATTTGATGGTCCTTGTGTTTGCCCAAATTATTATAGAATGGTATTTCTAATTACTCTAGCAAAAACATCCATGTGGCATTATATTTTGTCCATATAGTGCCCTGTTCACAATTTTATCTTAATAATGTTAGATTTTGGGGTGTCTGATTTCACTCCATTGACCACAAAAGTTGTGCGGTTACATATGCAGAGGAATTAATTTAGCTTCCTATTTTGGTTCTGTTTGTTATCTTCTCAGGTAGCAAGAAGACTCTCTTTAATAAAGCATCCAGAATGCCACAGCATGGCCGGGGGGAAGGCGATAGAACACTTGGCTCAAACTGGAAACAGGCAACAGTACAAATTCAGACTTCCCATGCAACAGTATCGTAACTGTGATTTTTCTTTTTCTGGACTTCAGAACCTCATCAATAAAACCATTATACAAAAAGAAAAAGAAGAAGGTATTTTTAAAATCAGATATAAACCATGTGCTTGCTGAGCTGTACTCAGGAAAACCCCTTTGATCATACGTTTCTATAGGTATTCAAGAAGGTGAGCTCCTGTCTTGTGTTAAGGATATCGCTGCTGCTGTACAGCATGTAGTAGCCATTCATATTATCCAGCGGACATATCGAGCTATGCTTTTCTGCATAAAAAATGGCATATTGTCACCAAAACATGCAACTTTGGTGGGTATACTTGAGTTTCTTGTTTGCGTTACGGAGCATGTTGCTTTTTATACTTACCATAACGTAACTTGAAGATGCAGTTGCCTTGTTATACTTTCTCCCTTGACAAAAATGGTAATCTGGATGGGTGAGGAAGACTGACAGTATGTATTAAATTCACCTAAAATACTAGTATTTAAGTAGTACTAATTTCAGGTATTCATATGACATCTTTTTATACTTGGTTTTAAGCTACAAGGGTGTTTTTGTTTTTTTTTTTTGCTTATTTTGTTTTACCTAACCTTCTATAACAACTCAGGCCCCATACTTTGACCTAGTGCTAACCCGTACTAGATAGCTGTTCTATTATTTACTGCTGTCTTCAAAACTATGTATTTTTTTTCTTTTTAAATAGAATGCTAGTTAAAATGCTCCCAGGAGTTACTTTTGAGATAATGCTTTTTTTTTCTTTTTCTTTCTTTTTAAAATTGCTGTCAGGTTGTGTCAGGAGGAGTTGCAAGTAACCAGTATATCAGAAAAAGCCTGCAAACTCTGGCAAATGCAAACCATTTTGCTTTTCTGTCTCCTCCTCCAAGACTGTGCACTGATAATGGTGTTATGATTGCATGGTAAGGACTGTTTTTCTTTGTGTGTTTCTGTAATGTTCCTTAAAATTTGACAGTCATGAATGTCCCTACATGGTGACTGAACCACATATACATTACAACATAAATTTTTACGTAATTACTTTCTTGCTTAGGAATGGCATTGAAAGATTACGTGTAGGACTTGGTGTTCTAAACAGCACAGAGGGCATCCGCTTTGAACCCAAGTAAGTACTCAATTTTTCACAGTCTATTTCTTCACTTACTTACTGTAGTCAGTGAAAGTGGAAGGAGATAGAAATTTAAAGAGAAACTGATGAGGAATAACTTGGCAATGCATATAAGGTCTGTGAATCTGTGCCTCCAAGTGATACAGGCCCACCATCTTACTGCAGCAATACTGTTATCTTAATTACTTTTAGCAAATACACTGCTTTGTTATTTTCTAGAGCTCCCCTTGGAACTGATATTTCAAACCAAGTTGAAGAAGACTCCATCAAGGTGCCAAAACTAAGGAAGATACTACAGTTGGCAAGTTAAGATGTAACTTAAGGTAAATGCAACCATAAATGGTTAAGCGAAAACTGTTTCAAAGCTGTTACACGTACTGACTTCGCTTTGCTTTCAGTTGTTGAAAGATCACCTGTTGGAGAAATAAATGCTGTGTGGTATCACCACAATTATTCCAGTTGCTGTAGTTACTGTTCCACAAATGTCTTAAGAGTTCTAGGTATCAAAACAATAACAAGGAAGTGCATTTTCTAATAAACCTAGATGTAAGTGAAAGCATCTCCATTGCTTATGCTTACTTCATAATTTGTAATACGATGTAATTACAACACATATCATCTAATAATTTAACAGTATAGTATATAATCTATATAAGGTAATTCAAATTGCATATAAAAAAACATACCTTCTGTGAGTGAGAAGATAAAGGAAGTAAACAAGTGAGCACAGACTTTCAAGAAGTTCTTAATATGTTAGCTGTGCCACTGCAGATGAATTTCAGCAGCACCTCCTGTTCTGCTGGTGCTTGAAGATCATTCCTATACCACAATCTTAATTTTAAGTATAGGGCTAGCACTACTTAACTTTCCTCTTTTTTAAAAGACAGATCACAAACAGAGTTAAGCCAAACTTTCTTCCCTTTGTAACACATCCTGTAACTTATTCCTCCTTAAAACAAAAAAGGCCGAGGCATGTGCAACTTGAGCCTGAACGTTACGATAGGGGCAGTTAGTCTTAACAGCAAATATATTTCTCACATTTTACTTGAAAAGTAAGGTTTTTTCTGTTACAAATATGTGCCTGTCATGTTGTTATTTCTAATGTAGAAGAAAGATCTTACACTTGAAAAATACAGAATGAAATTTGGAGAAGGTATAGTTTACTGTCACTTGCACAAAACTTCAGCCATAGTTTGAGAACAGAAAGTGAAGCTGAAGAGGTATGATAGCACTGAAAATAACAGAAGATACAGAGCCTAGCAATTTAAATAGGGAGCCTAGCAATCTATTCTCTCATGTGTAGAAAGGGCCGTTAATAACATGGGTTCCTCAATCACTGGGCACTGTAAAGCAATGGTTAGGAATGCTCTACAAAAAAAATCCTAGAAAGGTAGTGGAAGGGACCTTAAAGACCACCTTCTTCACAGTCTTCAGAGACCAGTATTTCTTTCTCCCCTATAGATGCATTCATGAGATCCTGCTAAAAGTACGCATCTATTTGTATTATTTTGATGACTGTAAAGTCCAAGTGTATAAATAAATAAACAGAACAAACATTCTAAAAAAAAAAAAAAAACCAAAGATTTATTGAAGGTACATTTAGGATAAATACATTTTGGATACAGCTTTATAATTCATCTACCGAAAGTAACTTCAGTCGGCTGCAGGTGTCAGATGCTTTTTCACTGTTGCTCTCCAGTTTTGCAATCCGAGACCCAAATTGTACAGCCCTTTTTGGCAGGACAGCTGAGGCTGTAAGACCAAGCTCCTTGGCTACAAGGCGCAGAATCAATTTCTCACCAATTCCTCGAGGTAAAGTCAAGTCTGCTTTTTCTGAGATAGGCAGTGAATTGAGGAATGAAACAACATCTTCATCAAGAAAAGGAAACCTAAAGAGAAAGACATACACAGCAAATTATAGATACAGCTTAAATGTTAGTGCCAAGTCTCCAAAGCAGGTATACTGTGTGAGAGGAAGAAGGATTTAAACACATTTAAGCTCAGAAGCCCTGAAGTTTTCAAAATTGATGCTCGTTCTTCCTCTTCGCTTGAGCTTAGAAATGCTGGTTTTATGCCAAGGGAAAAGAAAAAAAGAAAATCAGAAAAACACTATGAAGGAAAAAGTTATAAAGTAACACTCGAAGATAAACGTTAGTGTTAAAAATACTCTAGGAAACTATGCTGTAACTCTTAAACAAGAACATTTACACAACACCTTCTCCCAACCTTCTGAGTTCCAGGTATTCATAGATAACCACAGCTGTTATTAGTAGCACGAACACAACTGAAACAGGATTTAGACAAAAAGGTGCACACAACTTTCAAACTGAGCTTTCTCTCAGACTGATAAAACCAGAATCTAACCGGCGAAACCAGTTTCGCTTCATGTTTAAACAATATTACCTGGCTTCTTTTCCATGATCACCAATAATTCTGTCATCTCTACCGAGATTTCTAGAAGAAATACGTCCTAACTCCATTTCAAGTTCTTTATTCAGACCTTCTAAACCGTATTTTGTGAAGCAAACACGATGTCGAGAATACCCAGCAAGTTGTTCATCTGCTCCAATGCCTGTGAGCACAACCTAAGAGAACAGAATAAAAAGAATTTTTTCTTAGTGTCTGTGCAGGCTAATAATACGTGACAGACCTTAAATGCTTAACTACAACATGATAAGGAAAATAACTTTAATATGTATCTTCTGTATATATATCAGGTACATGCCATCATGATAGTAATGTATTTACACAGCTTGAAATAGTTCCCGGTAAAGCCACTTGGCAACTTTACCAGGTTCATGATCAGACCTAGGAAGTACATACGTTTATACTCATGCAAGCAAAAGAAACTGAAATACTAGATATCAGAAATGGGTATCTTGGAAGAATGTCTTTGTCAGTTTCTGTTACAATAAATAGCACCTGCTAAGCACCAGTCTTTTAAAAAAACATTGCTAGAGATAGTGCGATGTCACTCTAAACAGTTACCTGAATGTACACCGAGATTATACTAGTTCACGAGCTACTGGGTTAATAACCACATTATACCAAGTAAAAATGTCACTGTCCTGTCTACTCAGTGATACTCACATAAAATGTCCTCAACACCACTGTACCTGATCCTCTACTGTGCCTTCAACAGCAACTCACTGTGCAATAACCAGTCATGACTAACCATTTATTTCAGTGTACTACTAATGTGACACTAGCTAGTTATCAACCAAATTTACCTGCACATGGTAGTCACTGTCAGGAAAATGAGATTGGTCACTTGGTTTTGGAAACTCGCGACCTATTTCAACATATTCTGGACCTACTGTGATTTTATATTTTGCAAATCTAAGATGCACAGACTTGGGCAGAGCAGTCAACTAAATAAACAGTGATCTACAAGTGGTAGTTTCAAAGCACATTATGGCATCACTCCAACAGCTTCTTTTTTTTTGAATTGTTACAAATATAAAGCATCAGAAAATTGGGTAGGGATGGGGGAAGGAATTAAAATAAATGAATTCATGAGGAAATATCTAGTTACTTAAAATATTTTACTACATATACGCAAACAAGTTACAAAAGGAAGTAATCAGACTATCAAAGATTCAAAGTAGTAATCTTTTCTGTCATTATTAATGTCTATTTCATCATGTACATTTGTCTAAAGGAGCAGCTAGGAATTTTACAACTTCTAGGATGCTGGCACAAAACAGTATCACTTAATTTATTAGAGTTTCTCTCTAAATTACCCTATTCACTTGTGTTGAATAACACTACTACTGAAATAAGACATTGAGAATGAGAGCTGTTGGGTTTTATTTTTTCCTAGTCACTGCTGCTTATTCAGGCTTACTGAAACAACATTACAGGACAAAGGAACTGAATAGTTTTTAATTCCAGAATTATAAAAAGATTATCAATACAGAACTATCCTGCATTCAGCCACTGAATTTCAGAAGTGTCACGAGTATTAGAAACTGCTGCTAATTTCTGCAGCTGAACTATTTTCACAGTCATAAATAAGAAAGAAAACAAATCAAAAGAAAAGGTACCTTTGCAGGACTTTTATATGGTTTCATTTCTCCTTGTTTACTAATAGACCCCTCTCCTCTGGAAGCAAACCAAATTGCACAGCCGATGCTGTCATCCAAGACTGTATCCAGTGGATAAATTAAGTGATTAATGTGTTGTTGTCTCATTTCTTTCAATTCCTCTAGTGTAACATTAATTTCCACAAAGTTCCAGATTCTTGAGGGGTTAAGGGCTTCTAATTCTTTCAGTCCGGCCCTACCAGTGATTCTGTCAGGAACATCAAAGCAAGACAAACGACCACAAGTTTTAGCATCCGTCTCTTTACAACTTTCTTGACAGCTATGCAAATCAAGCCTTATTTCCTGGCTATGTTTCCTGGTACGTTTTTTAGTAGCACCCTTTTGCTTAGCTTGTTCTTTCATCGTGAAAGCTACATTGAGAAGATCTATTGGTTCCTCCAAAGGAACGTGTCGATCAGCAAGGGCTGCAATAACCATAGAATCAACACCACCAGAAAAGAGCACTGCAACGTGGGCTTTCCCATGAGAAAGGCTTTGAACTTCCTTTGTCTCCTGTTCTTCATTTCTAAAGAGTAATAAAACCCGCCTCTTCACTGCTTCACTTAAAACATCAATAAACTGATGGACTACTTTTTTCCTGTGTTCCTTTGCAAGAAATCCTTGAAGAGTTTCAACAGAAACCATAGGGGTAATGTCACTAATATTAGTGCTTGCGCGTTCACCTGAGGCTTCAGAAATTGTTTTATTTAAGGGGATAACTGGTGCTCTTAGCCATAGTTTTGATTCATTCATCACAAGAGCTATGTGATTTGGTAAGTCTTTTGAAACTTGGTCCAGAACATTAATGAATATTTCTTCTACCGTTTTCTCTGAGCAGCTGTACTTCCATGGAAAGAATGTTAAAGACAAAGATTTAGTTGTTGCCCAAGCTTTGAGATCAATTTTGAAAATTCCAGATGCTGGGACTTCTTTATACCGGTTACCAGATTCAGAATAAACGCTTACAGATGTGAGACAGAAAGCCCCGTCAATCTTACTACTGAATTGCCAAAGCAAACTACGTCGACCGAAATAATCTCTACCAAACCATAAACTGTGTTTAGAAGCCTGATAATAAATAAAGGACCACGGACCCCGAAGCGATGAAAAGAGCGACAGAATGTCAGCTTCATTACTGCATAATTCAAGATGACGAAACATAACTTCAGTGTCATTTTCTTTATCTCCTACAGGCAATCCACTGAAAATTTCTCCATTCCACAGGAAAATACTGTTATTGGCATCTTCCAGAGGCTGAGGAGTCAGTACTCCCCTCAAGTGAAGTACGTGGCTTGAAAACAGACACTTATAAGACAGATCAGATGCAGTTTTTATGAACTGTTGGCTACTGTCTGGTCCTCTTCTTCTCAGACAGCAGTGCATGCCCTCATTAAAGGAATCACGAACAGTGTGCTGGCTAGGCAAGGTAACAACGCAACAAATACCACACATCGTGACTGAATTCAGGCAGACTACTTCTTGATTTTAGTCTTCTCAGAATTTTCCATCTCCTGATGTGCCTTCTTTAATTCGTCTAATACAACTGTGTGATAAAAATACACAAATAATTAGTTTCAGCCATTTTAGGAGTAAGCTTGAATAAGTAAGTTTAAGAACACATCTAAGAAATGAGTAACTTCAGCCACTTGTTCAGTTAAAGAGATGAACACAAAACTCCAAAACAAAAGGTCTATATTGATATAACACATAGTTCACTGTAGCTGATTTGTCTTCAATCATACAAAGTTAATGATTTTTTCCCCCTCAGGGGAAGCCACGCTACAAGTTTAAGAATTGAAGGAATGGCCAGCTATTGCCTACATAATCAATAGCATTTACACGTTCATAAGAAGTGAACTGTCAGTGTTAACACTATAAACTCCAAACTAAAGAATGAAATTAGCAGTTGGGCATTCCAAGAAGTCTATTTATACTTCAAATCTATATATTTCTAACCTGTTCAACCATCAGCTCTATTTGTCCTCCATTATCCTACTTTCCTGATTGCACAAATCCAGTATTTCACATAGCTAAAGATTTCTATCCTAGCTTTCAAATTACTTTGTCATTATTTAATTTATACTCATTCCATGCAATTTGGGGGATTTTTTTTTTTTAATAAAAAAATGGGACCAACTGCATACAGCTTCACAAAGGGCACAAATAATAGTGACTCCTCCGCAGGGGCAGATGTTTTTCCTGTCTCAGCACTTGCTTTTGTATCATGTGCATCTCAAGCAGAAACATTTTCACGTTTATCCAACCCAGAAAAATAAGCACCCCTGAAGCGTACTTCTCATTTAACACGCAGTTGCCAGTTTTTCATTTTAATACGTCTTTGAAAACTTTAAAAGCTACACAGAGATCTTTCAAACAGTTAACTGCTGGATTACCTTTTACTCTGCAAACTTACTTTTGCACTGAGACAGTGTTTCTGTTCGGTCTGCAAGGAAGTATATGTTACTGTTGGGTTGCTGCTTATAAACTTTCTGTAAAACAAAACAAACTGCATTAAGGAAAAGTAACAAACTCAAGCAACCACACTGCAGCAGAAATTCATGCAGGTTCACTGAGATATCCTTCACTTTTAGGTCAGAAGGGTTACTTCTACCCTGCTGACAGCAGTGCTCTCATGTACATTTCAAAAACCATTTCATGGTCAGCCCACTACTATTTTGCATTTCTCTCGTCCTCGTGCTTACGGGATCATATTTTATTTTAAAACATATAAGCATGAGAAGCAAGAATATTTAATGACATCTTCTGCTCAGCTCAAACATCGTAACTTAGATAAAACACTAAGAAAAATACCTCAATGCCACACTGCATTACACTGCACAAATAGCCAAATGCGAACTTGTAAATACTTACCCTGTTCTTCTTCAAATTAGAAAGCTCATCAATTATAACTTTCTGCTCTTTAATCTGAAAAGTAAAAGACACGGTCCAATTTAATTATTAAAAATAAACTATTGTGTTATAATCCTGGTGGGGAAAAGCCCTTAGCCATATTTTAAAGACGGCTACCAGAACACACAGTCACTGTTCCCTGAATGGACTGTTGAATTGGAAGTGGACACACGAATGAAAAAGTGACGTTAAAGTACCCATTATTCCAAACAGGTACTGCGATGCTTTGGGCCATGTAACTGAATTACAGTTTGAAGACTTCTTTTGAATTTTAAATTATGATTACACCTATAGATTGGTGCAGCAGTACTAATAACTGCTCTGGGAAGGGGTTATCTTGGCATTTCCCCTATCCCCCAAAGCAATCATTACTGGGAAGCCAGAGTATCTCTAGCTATTTATGGTCAGTATCTCTAGCTATTTATGATCGGAGATCCCCCCAAGAAAACAAAACCAAAGCAAAAAAAAAAAAATGCAAACAGCTAACAACAAAAATATCAAATAACTTTTGGAGACCAAAAGTTAGCATAACCTCTACAATACATTTTATAATCACAGATGTTCTCGAGATTCAAAGTGAAACGGGCAAAAATCAATAAATACATTAGAAAATAGAATAACCAACCCCCCTAGAACTGTATTAAAACTGTCCCAACAGACAGAACAGCAGTGCCATCTTTTGCTAGAGCGTGCCACCCCTTGAGAGCTTACAGGCTGCAGAACTTCTGTGCTAACCCTTCGTGGCTCCTCAGGCAATTAAGGAATGTCAGAAACACCCCGGAGTTTATCGGACAGATAAACGCGATTGTGTGGAAAACCCGCTAAGTTTGCAGGGTAGGACTACATGAAAACGCAGCCCCCTGACAGAACCGGCCTTCCTCTCCTCCCCGCAGCCGCCAACACGCTTCACCACCCGCTTCATCGCCCCCTTCCCCGCCGCAGGGCCGCCCCTCAGCTCACCCTCCGGCTCAGCTGGTCCTTGGGGCGCAGCACGGCGCCGTCCCCTTCGCCTTCCTCCTCCTTTTTCTCCTCCTCCTCCTCCTCGCCCCGCCGCGCCGCCATGCCCCCCTCACCGCTCCGCAGCCGCCGGGCTGCTCGCGCATGCGCCGCGCGGCCGCCATTAGGGCGGGAACGGGGCGGGTGCAGCGCTGTGAGGGCGTCGGCAGCGCCGCCGCGTGAAGGCGGCGGGGAGCGAGGGGAGAGCGGGCCTGAGGGCGGGGAGAGGGATAAAAAGGGGGAAAAAAGGAGAAAAAAAGGAGGAAGAGAGAAAATGAAAAGGTCCTGGGCTGCAGAGTTTGGTACGTACTTCAGGAGGTCGCAAAGCAAGACCTTTTATTGAAGTCTCCTTGGTTAAATGAGGTGTCACAGTTACTGAGGATAATGGTTGGATGCCTCATGTTTTTATGCCTCTTTTTAAATTTTTTTAATGCTACCAATTTGGGATGCAAATCAAATACCAGAGCAGTGACGGTCTATCTGGTCTGGACACCAAATGAGAGGCAGAGCCAATAAGTCGGGACTACCAAAACGGAACATTTGGCAACCCTCACAAAGGCTAGGACAAAAAGAATGTGGCAGACCGCCTGCATCCATGGCGGTGTCACAAGGAAAGCAGCGAAGGGCTTCGTGCCTCGCGTGTGCAGTCCGTCAGTGGAAGTGGAAATGCAGCCACCACATGGGAGGGCACAGAGAGCTGCGAGCAGGCTGGTGCCACGGGCTCTGCTCAGCCTGGGCTCTGCGCTGAACGCGGCAGGTAAGTGCATCCTAGGAGCTGGGACACTGTGGTATGCTGTGGAGGATGGAGGTCTGAGAAATGCTTCCGACACGGGAGATACCACACGGCTGGTGGGGTGGAATGTAGGAACACAAGAACGCTTTGTGTTCATAACATTTTTTTTTTTTCCTCCTCCGATTGCAGTGTTTGCAAACAAAAATTGGTTTGGCAAGTTCATCATGCTGGACATATGTAAAAAAAAAATCCATCTTATCTCTCACACTGGAGACCTTTTTCTGACCTCAACTTGTGCTTTGTTGACAGTCTAAAACAGGAAGGAAGCCACTAAATTGCTTGTGTCAGGGTTGCTAAAGGCCACAGCATTGTCAGGGGCGGTTTGTTCAGTGATTTAGTGGATCTCTTCCAATTTTGTGCCATCAGTGGCTGGAATCCAGCTGTGGTGTATGGTATATTAGTACGTTATAGGACTCTCCTGTCAGCCCCTGAGCAGGGGGCTTGTCCCCAGAGTGCCAGCCCTCTGTTAGGGAAAAGTTATTTCCAGTGGGCTTGGAGCCTTGAGAATCAGCTGGCAGAAACTTGAGCAGTGTCCCCTCGCTATCTCAGGGCCTGCTCCTCCTCTTGGGAGCTGCTTTTAGACCAAGCCTCTCATGTGTGGCTCTCACCTGTGCTACCATTGTGGCAGTGCCCTGCCTTGTAGGCAGGACCTGGCTTTGGACCTGGCCCCTGACCCGCTGACTTGTTTCCCAGCCTGACCTCCGACCCAGCTCGTCACTGGGGATCTCAGGGCCCTGGTTGCTCTGTCCTTACCAGCCCCTGGCTTGCTGCTGACTCACCTTCTCGTTTTGCCCTTGGCCCTGCCTCATCACCATGGGCTTGTCTGGTGGACCGGACTCTGGGCTGAACCTGGCGGCCATCGTTGGGTCTGCCCTGCGTGCCTGCTGAGGTCCTGCAGGCTGCGGCCGCCTCCCCTGCCTGCCCTGCTTATTGTGCCCAGTTCCACCTCCTCAGCATCTACAGGGTGCCATAAAAAGATTGCAGTAAGTACTAAGAATGTTAACCAACTCCAAGCTTCTGGAACAAAATGTTACGATGGAGAGAATGAAACCCCTAAAACAAGCAGATCAGCAACCAGAGGGAAGGAAAAACTAATCTGCAGACCATGCGTGTATTGTGTGAATTTCTGCCATGTCAGGCTAGAGTAGCTGTTGCTACAATACCTACGAGCTTACCCACTAGCAAGTCCAGCAGTCCCTTTATGCAGTCAATTTTACAACTTATTAGACTGCTGATCAGTTGATATGCCACTACAGTATTGCCACCAAACAGAAATGCAACTGTTGAAATACATACTTGTATTACGTAATTTTATGTTGGCAAAGTGTGTCAGTGGGGAGGCATTTTGTGCTCACATGTTTTCAAAGAGCTTAAAATGTTTCAAACAACACAAACACACAGATTATTAGAAAAAAAAATATATGATTCAATAAATACAGGCTTAGGGCCTCATTCTGAAGGGCACTTTTAAAGCATGAATGCCTTCCAGCACCTGGACATGCTGCTATCATAATATTTAGGTGAGAAAACATCAGACTGTGTGGTCATCATATACTATCTCCTGTATTTTTGCTTCACTGACGAAGTAGATTTTGTTTTATTGTGATTCTGTTGACATGGAGCGGGGAATATGAGCATTGAGAGTGATAAATCCCAGTCTTGGTTTGAACATCAAGCTTGATAATTAAGCCCCAGTCACAGAATCATTATCGTAAGAGACAGAAAAAAAATCTCTTGGCTTCAGTTTCTTTACTTTGATTATTTAAGGAGTACAGATGAAAGTGCGGATTTTTCTGAATAAGCATCATTTTATCAGTGAACTTGTAATTTATGAGTGATGTAATCAGCGTAGGACGTGAATTTATCTGCAGTTTCTGTAGTTTGATGGCACTGGTATTGTCCTTTTCAATGAAGTGTGTGTTCTTGGTGAATCTTTTTTGTCGTCTCTTTAATTACATGTAAGAGAAGCACAAGTGAGGCTTGAGGATGCTTGCTTGAACTGTTTTAGTAGATTGGGTTGCAAGCGGTTCAGCATCCTTTGGCAATCCAGCAATCACAACTTTTTGTATAAGAATGAACTGAAGAGGAAAAATTTCAAGCAAAACACTTCAGGAAATAAGCATCTCACTATCTTGCTTGCAAGAAGTTCTATAATGTGAAAAGATGGAGAAGATGATTTTTAAAAGGGTGATCATTTTCCTAAGGTATCTCTGAAATGAGCTAGTTCACTCAGGATTGACTACGTGTTTGGGTAAGACTTCATTAAGCAAATCGATGTAGGAACATTAGTATTGTTGTGTTGTGTTTTTTTTGCTTGTTTGGTTCTGGTCTCATTTTATCCCTTACCCTGTTTTTAAAGGTTGCACCTCATTCTAAAGACTCAGGAGCCATTCCAAACGTAGACTGTTACTCACAGCTCTGTTGATAGAGAAATCTCCTAAAATCCCACAAGTCCTCTTGCTGTTGAGTGCACTGCAAACATTGTGCAAATCTTATGAATTGTGTCAAACATTTGTTATTTGCGTAAGTGAGGTAGGAGCCTTGACTTTTGCTGCTCTCCGACTTGTGTCTCACATAATCACACGCATTTTTATAATACTTCCAGCTTGTGAGCAAGTTTGTGCCTTGTTTTGATGGTTTCCATGAGCTTCACTGAAGCTGGTTGGAATTTTTGGCAGTGGTAGAAGGATGAGGAGTTGGGCTCCCGGTAGAGTTACGAGAAACAAAAATTTGGCTGCAGCAATAATGATCAACACAGTAATTTGCTAACGTTACACTTAGCATTGCCCTATTTGCCTTCAGCAGAAAGAGAAACTGAGGATACAGTTTCAGAACAGGTTGGTCTGGCTGCTCCCTCCACCTTCAGCCCCGCTCTCCTGCCTCCAGGCTCACGTCACCGAGCTGCCCGTGGGACCACGCGGTGAGACGACGGAGGAGCGGGGTGCTTGCAGGATCCCGGCCCTCCAAAAGCAGATTAGCTGAAGGTGCTGGGCAGCTGTTGCCTGTGGTTTAGAAGGGTTGGCCTTCAAATTCTAGAAGAAACGCGCGTATCTGGATCACAGTTTTGATGCTATTGGTTAGTGTTGTGGTGGTTTGTCGCTCCTGTTCTGTGGAGTAATTCGTTTAGTCAGAGCTCCTCCCAGCTGTCTGCCGGCGGTGTATTTTATTTGCTGTTCTGTTACAAAGGTTGATGATTAAGTAACCCGGTAGTCAAAGTATAATTTCTGTAATGACGCTCCCTTTCATGTTCAGTAATAAACACAGTTAATGTTTATTAATCAAAAATGGTTCTGAGGTTGTTACATCGGTTGGTTGGCAGGAGTGACAATAATGGGCTCGAGGCGTAAGAGCGAACATGGAGCGTTTTCAGCTTCTGGTCTTACCACGCATTGTGGATACACACTCATATGGAATGTGCTTTGAGAAGCCCTTTTAAAGATGAATGGCTTCCCACCACATCATTGCTCCTGAACTTACCCACGTTTTACCCACAATAAGAGTAGCTGTGTTTAAAACTCAGCAAAGGAAAAGGTCTGCACCTTTCCTCTCCTTGTGCGGGCCTGTGAGATCAAAAATCAACCTCACTTCAGGGCTATTCCAGCTCGGTGCTTCACTGTGTGCCTGCGTGTGAGAGGTGGTGGGGTGAATGCTCTCGCGCTAAGAGGTGAGGTTGTAAGCTAAGTGGGCAGCGTGGTTCAGTGATACAGCTCTGCTCAGTCTGCCTGTGCTTGCGCGTACCTCTGGTGCTCCGGACTATTTTTAGCGTGCAACTATTTTTGGGAGGTAAACTTGTAAGGTTCATTCAGTTCCCAGAGGGGGCAGGCAAGTGTACAAGGAGGGGAAGTACTCAGCTGGGGCCGGGGAATGAGCTGTTAGCTGCTCCAAGTCTCCCAAGAGTCTGGAAATTTTTGGCAAAGGGGCTGGAGGTAATTTTATCCCAACAGCAGCCTTGAGAAATAACAAAACAAGAGAGCCTCGCTAATGCTTTCCCCTTGCTCCAGGAGTACTGGCTGGGAAAGGATTCCATCTGCTGCCAGGTGGGCAGCAGCCAAGGTGGCCTTCATCTGTGTTTTCCCTCAGGTTTCTTCCTGCCCAGGGGATTATGCGTCCTACCTGGAGGACTTCACTTCCTACCCAGCGTGTTCTTTCACAAGTTAAAAAGTAGGGGTTGTAGTCCACATGGGTCACAAGAACTGAACAGACAGGGCAATCAGAAGGAATTTGACTCTTCTACGTAGCTAGCTGAGTTAGACAGGATAAAACCATTTCTTTACTGTCTTGCAGACACTGATAACTACTGAAACTTAAACTTAATTTGCCACTGTGATGCTCGAAAGTCACTGGAACTGAACAGTACCAGGACAACTGTAGCTCTAAGGTTGGCCACAAGGGAGCAAGCTGAAACTGTGCTGGCTCTTCGGCAAACCCAGAGCTGGTCAAAGAAAGAATGGAGCCTGGGTTTTAGGACAGGGAGATAGGGGAGTGCGTGGTCAGGTGGTATCTGCATTACTTTTGTCTTTTTTGGGATATTTCCCATTCTGATCCTGGGTTATTTTGGGTTCGGACATTGCAACTTCAGGATCCACAAGAGTAAATTCTGAGGTATAACAATAATCTCTGTTAAACCTATACCTTAGTAATTTATTAACTCATACCGGGCAGTCCAAGAAAATTCAAATTACTGAAATTAATCAGTTTAGCTTCACGATAATCCTTTTGCTAATTCGATTGAGACGTTGGGATTTGAAGGAAGTCAGGTTAGTTTACACAACCAGGAATCTGGATCTTTGTACCCGAATCTATGCAAAGCTGTGGTTTGTTTCCTTAGGTTAAGTATCTGGATTATCAGTTGCACAAGAAACCTTGCAAGCCCTCTGATCATTCTGCTTTAAAAGTCCTGTTACTGCAAACAGAACAAGATCTTGGAGCATTTTGTGAGCTTGTAGTACAGCCAGGTTTTTTCAGTATCTGCTTTTGATACACTTTTAAAGCAATCAGTGACCTTTGCACAAACCTTCACTGTTGATCAGATGCAGGCAGTTCTTAATTTTCCAATTAAAAACAGAATTTCATTACTTTCACATGGAATGTTTTCAGGCTGTTGTGAAAACTGCTAAGAACTTGCATAGCATCGGTCTATCGATAGTTTTTAATATTCTGATTACATTGCTGAAAGCTTCTGAGTGTGTTGGACCAAGCAGCTTGCTTATAAAGATATTCCCAGCATAGTCTTTCATCTGATGATTTAAACATAAAAGGTCTAAAAATAGACTTTTCCAAGTCCACACTGTGTTCTCTGGTGTAAAATTGAGATATCCCTAATGAATACAAGGTCCTTTCTCCAGGTCTTATGTTGCTATAGCTGAGAGTGCAGTCTGACCTTTAATTCTCGTATCTTTCCTTCCTTAGTGCAGAACACCTTGCTGTGCACTACTTAGAAGTTCATGAGTTGTAGTTTTACTTAGTAACGTAGAACAAAAAGCTTTGTGTTGTCATGTTTGTTCTACAGACTTAATAAACTGACATGGCATTCCCTCACATACGTTAAATAACCAACACACAGGTTCACTTGAGTAAGTGTCTAGTTTGAGAATGGGATCAGATTTCTAGATACAACTTCTGAGCAATGAATGTTCAGGCGTCTTAAAAAATCGAGTGCTCTGTCTTATAACAACAATCATTTTGTTCCCAGGACAAAGCCTGGAAGCTGGAAGCCCTTCTTTTGATGCTGTTCAAGAGCTCGGGTGTGAGCTGCTCAGCCTGTGGACACCAGCTGGACCTACGCCTCATTCATGTTACCTTGGATCGGGGCATGTCTTGATGCAAAGTCAGATGACTGCTAATGTAGCTACCTAATAATGAAAGGAAAAGAGAACTGCACCAAACACACACCGAGAGAAGAGGCAGCCTGACCGGGAGCCTGTTTTCTTGCAAGTTGAGCTAGGAAGCCTGAAGAAGATTAGAGAGATAATTACGTGCTTGCTTCTATTTCCTGTTGGGAGTTCCTCCCTGTTGGTGAGTACTGTGTTTAAAATATTATGTACAACTGATATTTTCTTGAAGATAAAACACAGAGATTAGATTGCTTTGAAGGAGTAGGCAGGCCCAAGCAGTACGGGCTAAAGGTACAGAAGTGGCAGCCTGCTTGTGATATTTCAGCGTGAGTCTCCTAGAGCCAGGCCTTTGTCATTTCAGAGTGTCCCACAGTCCCATAAGGCACGTTCCCTCAGACAAAGAATGAATCTGCCTAATTGTGAATTTGGGCAGACCAGAACACATCTGAGTAGGCTGGAGAGAGGAGGAAATGCCTAATACCTTTGCAAAGCTCTCTGAGGCAAGAGTGATGGTAAGGCTGGTCAAAGGCACCCAGCTGGGTTAGGATTTACCTAGACTGATTTATTAAATGTGGTGCTCTTGAGTGCTCTTTGTTGCTTTGTCCTCTTTTTTACACGCAGTTGGACTTAGTGCTTGCTAGCGAGCAAATATAGCCACTTGAACACCAAGGACAGAAAATTTAGTTTTCCCAGGGTTGGAGAGTTTCCTGAAAGGAAACTCTCAGGTTTTCAAATTCTGATGTGCCAGAGGACATGTTATCAGTCACTTTGTTGTGATTCACTTATTTTTATACTTTGTCCTTTGTCTTATGCTATGCTGAGGGCTTCCCATTCACCCACTGACCTTATTACCCTCGAGCATTTTTTTTTCTACTTGAAGCTTTGGTACAAATCAGCCTGCACACATCAGGACAACCTGGGACCCAAATAGCCGAAATCCTACTTGAGCCTAGGATTCCACAGTTATGTGAGCTCTGACAGAAGAGCTTAGAGAATAGATCTCATGAGATGTTTATTTTGGAATGTCATGGGACAAAAGCATCTTCAATTTGTCATGTTGGCATAAAAACTGGAGAAAGGCAAAATTCACTAGTCATGCACTAGTTTAGCACTTCTGAATTCAAGACAGTAAGGTAGCTGTCTGGAGAAGAAACTAAAACATCATATTAGACACCTGTAAAGTGAAATCTCAGCCACCACACACTGAGAGTTCAGTTAATGCTGTTCGAACAAACTTCTAACACTTTCTAAAAAGAGAAGAATATGAGAGTATCAGTGTAACTTGGCAGAGATGCTAAAATGACCCTTGTTAGCAGTGGAAGTTAGTAATAAGAGGAGCAAATTTAGAACAAACAGCCTTTGTAAAATTCTTCTTACAATCTTTATAGGCTGAAGTTGGCAATAAGGTAAGTGAGGTAAGATTACTTGGGTGTAAAGGAGGAGAATTCAGATCAACTTATGAGCAACATGTGACCACGTTTGATTCGCTCTGGACCGGAACAAAGAAACACGACAGTAAGTTGTAATTCAAGAACAGAAATTCCTAGAATTATGCCAGTCCAAAAAGATGTGTAAGTGCTTTCAGAAAAAGGGAAAACTGGCAAACATTTTTCACTCTTTGGATCTTCTGAGCCTTCTCAGGTGGTTTCCTCTGGGATTCTCCCAATAAATGTTACAAAATAATTATCAGGGAGATAACGAATTTCAGTTCTTGATGTGGAAGCTCAAAAGTGGTACTTGAGGAACATGGTGGATTTTTCTAGTGTGGACTATGTATATTGATATGGCTTTTCCTTATAATGCACCAAAAATAGCCCATGATATTATCCCCATCATAAAGCTATTTCAGTATACTCGTACCTGAATTACAGTACTAAATTGGTACAAGGAAAATTCTGCCACTACTGGTACACAGCACTCTGTGGAAACAAGTAAATCAGAACCTAAGATATGACACAAGTGGCTGCTTGCAGTCAGATCAAAGGTCCATCTTGGTCTGTAGGCTGCTTCTGGCTGTATTCGAGAGCTGAAGCCCTGGAAAGAATATGCAAAGAGGTATAAAGAAAAAAAAACAAAACGTATCAAGTGCTGATTATACTAAAAAGGTGATCTGTGTGGCAGAAATTCTTTGGTTTTTGAAAGCATGCTGCCTTCTTTAACGAGATGAGTTGGGTTTGTTCCTACAGCTTGCTGATAAAGGAGGAGCCAGGTGCGTGCCTTCTCGGGGTAGGGAATGAAAGTGCAGTGTATATAAAAACTCTCTGGGGAACTTGTCAGTTTTTCCAGGTAGGCAGCTCAGCACTTAGGTGGAATTTTTAAGGAATAAATGTTTCTTTGCTTCTTCTATTTTATTGGATTTGGAGAACCAGAGTTTTCTAGCACAAGTGAATATTAAAAAGGAAAAGAAAGACACATTGTCTCTCAGTAATAATCTGCAAAAGAAGTTGTGTTGTGAAAATGCCTTTACAGATGCTAGGATGTGTGTAACAATGTGTGTTTGTAGGATGCTGAAAGCACTAAGTAATTAATTCCCCAAATGGCTGCTGGAGACCATGCTACATAGACTAAATGGTGGTGGGGGGGAACATTCTCACGGTTCATGTCAAAGCCAGGATTATAATTTAATTTTTGGTTTATTGCCATGTGGTATGCACAAGACTGCACTACTACTCCAAGGATCCCTGCAGCATCTGTCCCAGTGGAAATAAATAAGTAAATAATAATAAAAACAACAACGGAAACAAACAGGCTCAAGCTGCTACAAGGCTGTGCCTGACATGTTGGTCAGTAGAACTAAAGTGATGTTTGCCACCACTGCTAATGCAGTTATACTGTGTTCAGCACAGTTAATGGGTAGAGCTGACAGGTTTGGCAAATACCTTCTGAAAAGGCCTCTCCTTAAAATAGCTAGCCAGGCCTCACAACTGTCAGATTTGCTCTATTAGTTAAACTACTACTGCAGAAATTATATTAAGACATTAATGATTGAAAGGATATTAACTAGAAGGATGCCATGATCCTCTTAAAAGTCAGTGAGATTATGCCATTACCCTTTCTTTTCTTGTAGTTTACTTACTGTAGATTTTACTGTAGTTTTTATCTGAAGTATTTTAAACCTCCATTAAGTAAGTCCACTAAATACAGTCTTACAAGGATTGTCTGCTACTGAAGTGCATGCAGCAGGTCCTTAACAGGACACAGAACCATTCAAAGTATTTTTGGCTAAGAAAGGAAGGCGCTTATGTTCAGTTACCGCCTGTGTAACTTACACTTATTTATTTACTGTATCTTTACACAGCATGTTGCCAGGAGACTTTGCCATGCTTATTTTCAGTCACACACTTGACAATACTCTTGCACATTACATGTTTCCTCCTTTAGCGTTGTACTTTTATTTTTGTCATAAAAGAGCTAAGAGCTAACAACTTGGAGAGTGAAATGCATCTTTGTATGACCGCTGTTTGGCTATCAGGAGCTGTGACTTCTGCATGAGCAGACATGCTTCAGGTAGTTTTTCGGTCCTGCTAGGTATTTACTTAGGCTTTCAAGCCTCACAAATAAGCAGCAGGAGCCTCTGAAGTACATGCTCTTTCATCTTCATTGCTTTCATAAGCAGACTTCTACCAGAGACAGGTTTCAGACTCTAATCAATAATTGAAATCACAGATGTTTTCATGACTTCTGCAGAAGTGTTGGAGGAGGATGTACACGTGGTTTCAAATAATTGAATTAAAACTAGAAAAACATCTGTCAGATTCATAAGAAACCCATTGGGTGAGTTTAATTTGGCAAAGAAATCTTTGCACTTTTCATATATTACTTTTGATATATTATTTCATTTGTTATTAAAAGCTCAAGATCATGTTGAAAAATGAGAAAACTGTGTTCATACATTGCACTGGGAAACAAGCATTTCTTGTTCTGAGTAATAATGGGAAATGGAATTTGAGTTTGCAATCACAATTGGTATTTTTAACTGTAACAATAGGCACTATTATGCGATAGACTGACTTTCGTATAGGCAGATAGATGATCTGCGTCTTCCTTGATGAAGTGACTGGTAGTCCTCAACACCAAATCCTCCTCTTTAAATAATTTGTATCACACTACTGTTGATTACTAAGTTACACAAGCAAGAGTTAGCTGGCAAAGACCTTTTTGGATGACTGCATTCTTTTGGTAGGGAATATACGGAACATGTGTTTGAAAGCCTTGCTTTTGGAGGATTCCCATTAGCTTAAATGGCTGAGTTTGTGTGTGTAGAGGGACAGAAGTTTGTGTATGTAAACATACATTATGGGATAATAATCATCCTAGATACTCCAGTAATTCTGTTAATAACATTTTTGCTAAATAATTGCATAGTGCATATGTGTATAAATATATATATGGCATCAACTAAGAAGCTTGTAGTTAAACTCTACAAAAAAAAACCATTTCCAAGTTAATGTCATTCCTGTGAAAGAGTGATTCAGGGAAAGATAAAATATTAAAACTGTTCATAGAAAAGTTTAAGAAATTGTTAGTGAAAATGAAGCAAGAATAATGTAAAATGTTGACAAGGACTGAATTAACTTAGAGAAAATAGCTTGGGAGTTGAGAAATATATAGTAAAATTATATGCTAAAAAGGAGACTCTTTAGAAACCACAGTGGGGGAGACTGTGCAATACAGGTGCTGAATTTGATTGTAAAACAGCTTTCTGACTTAAATAGTTCTAGATTCTTGTGAATTTTTAGTTAGATCCAGGTAAAAATCACTAGGAATCAGTGGAGAAGTGGCCACAAGTTCGAGCAAGCTCTTCTGTAGAAACCCATACCAGCTTCAGAATTAAGTTTGCAGTTGATCGGATGATGTTGCTATGTGATGTTTAAATAGTGCGTCTGATGTGAACTACTTGGAAAATATTGGATGGCTAGTGGAATCTACTGGAATAGTCGGTGCTCCGTGTAGGGGACAAGGTCAGACTTCACCTAGAGGGTAAACTCATGTCAGGATGAAGCCCTGCATGACAAGAAGGATTGAAGTGAACTGCTGTTCCCAGGATGGACAATCTACAAGTTACTTACGGGAAGACTCTGGCTTTTTTAGTGGACCTTCCTTGTTTAAGATACTTAATGATGTGTTAGAAGTATAAGAAGGAAGTTAGGTGGTACTAAACTTTTTTTTAAAAAAAAAGAGAATGGGAAGACTTTTAAATGGGTTTATAGTGTAATAGATGCCGTTCTGCTTCTGTTTCGATCTGCCTTGAATAGTGATAAAAATTTTCTGTTAGGCTCGATTACCTCTAAGGATGCCAGATCCTGCTCTGAATAGGATTTTTAAATCATCATGGATAACTCAGCTAATATTTTTTCAAGTTTATGGAAGTTATTAAAACTCAAGTGAATTAAATCATTAATAGGAATGAAGCAGGAAAGTGGGCAATTTCCATATCACACATACTGAATCAGACCTAAATATGCATGTAAGAGCACTTCAGTTTACTGTTTTCTTTCAGGCACCACTCCATTCCAATCACACACAGAATCTGTTACTGTTTATTTTGATAATACATTCAGTCTTATTCAAGCTGCTTTTAGATTTTCAAAACTGAAGGTAGAACACGTGGCTGCACCGCGTACTGGGCTGAGGAGGAAGGCTGGACATTTAACTGTAGTTACTGGCTGCTTTGTTTTCTAGTCATTGCAAAGCTGTGAGTGTGTTTCACATTCTGATGCTGAGGACGTCGGTGGTAAAGATTTTCTGTACTAATACACGGATAGGGAAGTGATTTGGAGGAGTGGGGGTAGGAGAAGTCTCGTATTCAGCCCTGTCCCAGCACAGCTTCTAATGATAGGTTGCGCCATCTATCCAGACGAAATATCTGGCTCTGCACAGAACAACAATGAGGAAATACTCGCTAGATGATCAGCAAGAAATTTGGTAACAGTGTTGACATTAATTATGCTTCTGATACAACACCTCGTTGGTACTATGTGGTTGGTGTGTGGGAGAATTTACGGACAATTGTATTGGAACTGGAAAAGTGGTTGAGTGAGACATGCAAAATGGGATGGCTGTCTCTCAGAAATTTAATTAAATAACAGAAAAAGGACCTGTGAACAGTAATATATTGGGAACTGTATATGTTTATGATACACACGGTGGGTGAAATGGAATGTCACAGAAATTCTAAGCTAAAAATGCTGGCTGTTTAATAGACTAATTTATCAGCACTAATGACATTTTTTTTGTTGCGGTGTACAGTAGAATAAGTGGAACCACATCTCATGCTTCGGGGCATAAGCAGGTGTCAGAAATGAACTGTTTTAAGCCCTCAAGTCTCCTTCTGCAGTGGTGTGTGCAAATGCAGCAGTGCCTTGCACGTGTAGGTCTACTGAAATCTGCTTTTATAGTATTGACTGATGGTCTGAGCAAAAGCCAGAATGCCAGACACTTAGATTGAATGGGATGGATCTGATGCTGCAATATCAAATTTTCCATTTAAGAAGTCAACAGCAACAACAAAGCAGCATAGTCTTGGCTAGACCTAGCTGCTGGTAGCTGTTAAGTAACAGAAGTAGAACAATTTCACAAATGCCAGTGTAGTTTGGCTTGTCTTCCTGCATGGGAGGACAGGTAGCTGGCAATGCTAACTTTTGGTTATCAGGTTCAGTTCTGATTTTTTTTCTATGCTATGTAGAGTGATGAATTAAAAATAACTGGGTCCAACTTCAGTTCTTTGCATTTGTGTTTTAATGCGAGTGATTTTTATTTTTATTTTTTATTTTTTTCTCCTGAAGCATTAACTCCAGTTTTTACGAAGAGACATGACAAAAGGGAATTCAGCTCAGGCGTTAATGTGATCCATTTAAATGAATTTCTAACTAGTTCATCTTTAAAAGACTTTATCATGTAGCTGTAGGCAGTAAATAGGTCTCCTTGCATGTGTTTATAATTTCTGAATTTCTGATGAGCAGAATAGGTGGCAGTTGTTTTGAAATCACACTTACCTCATGCACAGAAAAAGGATTCAGCAAAATTTCATTATTTAATTCCTAATAGCTTTTTTCTCATCAAACTGAATACAGTTTGGGGCTTGAATCAAGTAGTTCTTACTGCTTATGGAACAGCCTGTGTCTAATTCAGTAGTGGGCTAATCATTTTTGTTCAATGCAGCAGATAAGTTAAATGCAGCAGGTAAGGTGAATGTTCTTGTTCTGTGTGTTACTGTCACTTTATGTTAGCTGGTACTTTTACTCCTCCGTACTTTAAAACTGTTAAGCAGGCTTCCTGCCTGACTTTGGTGCCATCACTTCACGTGTTTATTTACTTAATGGCTTGTTGTGAAATAAAACTTCACCTCTGAGAATTTTAAAAAATCATCAACTGGCCCTGCATCGGTATGAAGTAATCCCTGTTTCCTGGCCTAAATTATTGCAGAGGACTGCTGTGCGCAGTGAAACAGCTGCAACATCCGGACTGGAAATTTGCCCGAGGAGGGAAAATGGAGTAATTAGTCCTTGAGCTCCCTGCAGGCTCTACCAATTTATCCAAAAAAAATGCTATCTTTAAACAGGAAGGGTTATTAATTTGAGGAAATTCTCTGCGTTACCCAGCCAAGTTCAGAGCGTGCATTGTGAAAGGCTCTTGCTAGGAAGACGCTGTATCTGTCAAGCTTTTGACAGATACCAGTTTTCCTGCAAACAGAGGTTTGATGAAAGACCAGAGAGCCACACCTCCCCACACACGTGTGGGAAGAACATTTATCAGTGCTTTGTCTGGGACACAAACGATGTTGTTGAGTTTTAATTCTCTGAGGTGACGAGCACTCTGGCCCCTGTCTCAGAAGGCGCATACCTCAGAATGAGTACAAATCTGTATCGTGGAGTATCTTGGTGTCGTTTTCTATTTCTGTAACTACTTCTTCCACAGCTGCTGGTCTCCCTTTGACTCCCTGTGGCGCTCAGGGTGCAGGCTAAACAGCTGCTCACTCCAGTTGCTGTTAGTTACTGTTTTCTTGATTATTTTGTCAGGAATGCTTGCACAGCTGCTTATGTTTTTTTTTTTTTTTTTTTTTTTTTTTTTTTTTTTTGCCATTAAGCATCCATGGGGACTGAAATCCTTGTTCTGATGACCATGCGAATATTTCAGCTTGTACAGGAATCAGGTAGGAACTCCTAAAATCCTAGCCCAAGAGGCTAGTGCCTCATAGCCTCCAGAATTTTGATAAGCCAACTGTGAAAGGCACCTCCTAATGCCCTACAATCTCCTGAACAAAGGTGGGTTTTCTGAAGTTTATAATGTAACACCACCTCCCTTCTATTTTGTTTATACATTGTCCAGCTCATAATATACAAACTCTGGAAAAAATAATTTCACCTAGTTATGTCACATTAGCAGGATAAAAGCTATTCCAGGCTGTCAATGTGAACAAAAATGAAGCAGGAACAGATGCAGGAGATGCCTGGCAGCTGGAAGCACTAATCCATTTCTCAGATGAGATAAAACAAGACGCAGATGAGGACAGTCAGGCAGTGGAACAGGTTCTCCAGGGAGGTTTTGTAGTCTCGAACCTTGGAGGTTTTCAAGACCAGACTGTATAAAGTTCTGAGTAACCTGATCTCAGAGCTGACCTTGCTTGGAGCAAGAGATTAAACAAGAGACCTTGTAAGGTCCCTTTCAACCTGAATTATCCTGTTATTCAAATCTGTGATTTCTAGAAAAGCTTGAAGGTGTCTAGCATCTACAAGGTCAATAAAACCTGCCACAACCTGACCTGATCTTTACCTGCAACATCCTCCTTTTTCTGATTGCCCTCCTTTCCAGTCAGGCTGCTCCCATCTCCTCTTTCTGTCAGTGTCTGTGTGGAGTGCTACTAAAACAGATTGATTGAAGTTGGAAGGGACCTCTTCCTGTGTTCCAGTTTGTGCCCATTGCCTCTTGTCCTGGCAGTGTGTACCACTCAGCAGAGCCTGGCTCCATCCCCTTTGTACCCTCCCTTCAGGTACTTACAGAGATTGATCTTGTCCTCACAGGAGAAGAGCTCCAGTCCCTTAACAGCCTTCACGTCTCTTTGTTAGACTTTCTCTAGTACATCTGTGTCTCTCTTGTTCTAATGAGCCCAGAAATGGACACTGCATGCCAGGTGTGGCCTCATCAGTGCAGAGGGGATCGCCTCCCTCGACCTGCTAGTAGTACTTCACCTACTGCAGCCCAAGATGCCATCAGTATTCCTAGCAGCAAGGGCACGTTGCTGGCTCGTGTGCAGCTTGGTGTCCACCAGCATCCCCAGGTCTTTTTCTGCCAGGCTGCTTTCCAGCTTGGTGGCCACCGGCATATATTTGTGCATAGGGTTGTTCCTCCCCAAGTGCAGGACTTTGTAATTCTTGTCAAACTTCATAAGTTCCTGCCAGCCCATTTCTCAAAACCCTCTCAGCCCATTTCTTAGCGGAGGTTCCTGTCAGTCATTTCTCAAAACCCGTTTCCCACACCCACTGATCTCCCCCAGACTCCAGCACAAAGATTGTGCTGATCAGTTCTCTCCAAGGCTGTTTGACTTTCATGTAGTTATCCTGGAGAGAGGAGTGGACAAGGACAGTGTGTACCGTATTATAATTTTAGGAAGTTTGGTTGCTTCCTTTCATGTGCTCAATTAACTGAAGTTAATTTCCTTGCCTCTTCCATGCTGATAGTAGTACTGTATGTGATCAGTGCCACGCTGCTTCAGATACAATAGCATTTTTGACCTGTGCAGCCGAGCCACTTTCATCCTCTTACTCCAGACATTCTTTAATCCTCACGTTTTCCTCAACACCTGCCATAAATTAATCACATCTTGTATTTCAGACTTTAATTAAGTTAATTCCACTTGCCCTCCTGTCCCCTCTATTCAACAGATATGTGCTGTTCGCTTCTGCACCGGCACTCTTTGTACTGCCGCACAGTCACTCCTCACACTCTGCGTGATCCCACAGTTCTAATGCAGGTTGGTCACCGAAAACACTGTCTCAGATCAGAAAGCAGATGGCAAATGTGATGGCAAGACATGCAGTGGACAGATGACTCTGAAGACCTTCAAGGAAGGTGCCCCAAGGAGAGCCCAGTACAGTGGTCAGCGTGCACATGTGTTTTAGGTATTAACAGCTTGACTTTTCCTCCCAAAGAACTAATTCTGACCTGTGAATCCTGCTAACAGCGCACTTTGCACTGGGACTTTAGAAGTGCTCAGCATCCTGCTGCAGGACCCTGCTGCAGAAACGTGATTGGTATCACCGGGGAAGGAGCCCAGCTGAGTTCTAGCCCTTTTGAATTTCTCACTTTTAGCACAGTAGATCTGTAAACCGAGGCACACATTTTCCTGCATAAACAACTCTCAACAAATAGCCAAACACAGTTATCCCTGAGAATTGACCTCCTTTTTAGGAACTCTCTGATTTATAATGTCACAACTAATAGGGTACTGGGTGCTACGCCTCAGCCCTTGTTCCGCTCAGTTAATTGAGTATCATCGGGTTATAATGGCCATTGTGCCAGCAGCAGTCTGGTCACAATAACAGCACTGTTCCCTGTCTCCTGCTCCCTGGCCTCTCCGTAGAGTTGTGCTTTATGCAATTTGCATGCGGTGAAACTAATAATAATACTCACTGAGTGCTGCCTCCCTTTTCATGTTTTCAGAATACTTGACTGACATTCATGAATTTAACCTCTTAGTGACCCATTCATTATAACAAAGATAATAATTGTCATTTTATAGAGGAGGAAATTGGAGGATATAAAACTAGACGTGACTGTACATGACAGCTGTCTGCATTTACTGTGCAGGACAATATTCATCTGCAAATTTTAACGTTTGTAACTTCTTGAGTGATGTTATTTATATGTGATGTTCTTGAAAACTAGTGACTGCTCTGTCATGTTCAGAGATACAGCCTGTATTTCTTTTTAAACTAGCAGTTATTTTGTCTTGATAAACAACCTCATCTTGCAGAGGTTTTTTGCAAAACCTGTGAGCATGCTTGATTGTGTTCATCTAAGTTTTAAAATGGTCTGAAAAAAAATTAACATTCTTAATGATAATGTACATAATAATGTACACTCCTACGCTTCCTACCTTGCAGAAATTGTAAGGTATTTTTCATTGGATTGCCCCAAACAAAAAATGTTTCAGTTATTCAGCATTACCAAATTGCGTCAAGTTGTGATTTCATTGATAGTTGCATATGTAAAGCCCAAAACACGTAACTTTAAATAAACTCATAGTAAAGACAGGCTTATTAAGTTGGACAGAAATTATGTTTGACTGATGGCACTCTTAAGACACAAAAGGCCTAGCTGACTCTGTTCTGCTTTCCTGAAAAACCTCCGCTTTGAATAGAGGAATCATTAGGGAAAGGAAGCAACCAGAATTTTACCAGCCCAGAAAACAGCAATCTGCTTCTTGTTTGATTGTGACCAAACAAACACAAAGGTGTCTAAGATGCACTAGGCTTTTGATATTAGGTGAAATAATAAATATATCCTATAGTTTGTTGTAATTTTTTTTTGTATTTTGATAAAACTCTAATGAATGCCAGCCATCAGCAGTATATT
This sequence comes from Heteronetta atricapilla, assembly GCA_011075105.1. Classification (NCBI taxonomy): domain Eukaryota; kingdom Metazoa; phylum Chordata; class Aves; order Anseriformes; family Anatidae; genus Heteronetta; species Heteronetta atricapilla. The sequence continues at coordinate 4,099,628 of CM021737.1, forward strand.
TCAATGCTATGACATCAAGAAATACTGACCTTAAGAACGGTTCCAGCCTCATAGAGCTGATGACCAATGCTAAATGTATTTGTCACTTTTTAAAAACTTAACCAGCTATTATTATTTGTATCTTAAAAACGCATTTATCAGATTTTCCTGATATGTGTAGCTCTATGATAAAAGATAGTCATTTTATACACCACACTGGAATCTAATCTGACAATCGCGTGGGCACGTGATTAACTTTAGCTGATAAATAGCTGTACACGTATGATTTGCCTGAATCAAACATCAACTAAATACTGAGCGTAATCGTAGGAGAAAATAGGTAGGGTAGAGAGTAGACTGCAATAATAGAAATCTATCTTGGCATATTTTTTGTGTGCTTTCTCTATGTGTAGGCTGTGTTTGCTGAAAAGGAATAACAAGCCAATTCACTGCCTCCTAGCCATTACTGTGAATTCAGCCTTTCATCTTCAAAGTGCTTTCCAAACATTTATTAATTAATCTTTACAACATTCCACGAGACTGGTAGATAAATATCACCCTGCTTATGAGAAACTGAGACATAAAGGTGGAGTCATTTGTTCGTGGCCACACGGTGAGTCAGTGATGAATTTAAGATCAGAATCCAGAAGTGCCTGGCACCCAGCCTGTTGGTCAGTCACTGGATCTACCTCTTTCCTGGTCCTGTCTTCCTGTGTGCCAAAGCCTCATTTTTTTCCTTGCTTTCCTCCCATTTGTCTTTTACTTTCCCCCAGGCCCCACTGGAGATTAGATCATGTCCTCATTGGCAGGTACAGGCTCAAATTTTCTGGTTTCCCCCCCTCCTTTTGTAGTTAAGGAAATGCCCAGTTTTCTTCTTCTCCTAGGTGCTGTCTTTGGCCTCTGCATTTTAGAGAAAATACTAAACCTAACTGAATGCATCTTGTATTTGTTAATTTGATATATCAGAGCATAATTATGTAATTTCACTAATTAAATGCTGGTATATAACAGCTAAATCACAAGAACACATCTAATTCATCTTCATGAATCAGTTAATGAAACACTTCATTTGATGGCTTCCTTTAAACCTCCAGATCTAGGCTTCTACACAAAATCTTGAGGAACTTGAGCATGTTACTCCAAGCAGCATGTTACTCCAAACAGTGTTTCCCACAGCCCATCTCCATGCATTTAATTATCTAGGGAACAGTAATTGCGAAGACAGACATATTCCTCAGGCCACTTTGGAATGGTTCTCTCCCTCGTGGCGCGTAGCTCCCTCAGTTATTATTACAACCTGCTAATCCCTGTAACAGCACAAGATTGTGTATTGGAGAGCCATCATTTTCTCTTTTCAGTTTTCCTTCCAAAAATCAACTGGGATAAGTTCCCCTTAAGACTCCACCTAAGGGTTCTGGTGGCTCCAAGTGGTCATCCTGGAAGAAGTTACGTAGCTCCAAGCACATGCCATCTGAACTGCAACTCCGAGATAGGGTTGTGGTTGGTTAGCTCTATGCTCTTCCTGTGGAAAATGCTGGTCAGAAAATACGAGAATTTGGTAAGGGTTCATCTCAGTCTCAAGACACTCTCAATGATCTTGAATCTCAGTTCTTCCACAGTGTAGCTGTAATACCTAGTGCAGAAGCAGTGCCGAGTCTAAGCAGAGAAGCATGGGCACTTGGATAACAAACAAAACAAACAAACAAAACAAAACATAATAATAATGAACACATGCTGTCCTAAAAGTTTAGTGTATCTCCAATAGCCTCAGTGAGGTTTGTATGGTGTCATGATTTTATCTGTTTTTCTAAGTTTAGACATCTAATATCATCTGAGATGACACAGGGTATCCTATCTGCCAGGGAGCTGGTACTCCAGAAGAGCACAGGTCTCTTATGGGACCTGTTTTTTATTTGCCATGCGGGTGTTTCAGACACACAGGGGTGTCTCAAACTAGATGCTTTGTTCAGGCAGCTTAATTTGGCTCTGCGTAGCATGAAGTCATGGTGTGATTTTTCAGCTAAATTAATTGTCATTTTGAAACTTGTGATGCACAACAGCATAAACAAAGCACTTGTTTTGCAACGGGAGATATGAAATTGATTGCTGGCAATAAGAATGTGGTCAAAACAGAAAGACTACAGAAGAAAGGAATTCACAAATAAAAACCTCTGTTCCTCGGGATGGATGTGAATATTGTGTAAATAGACATTAAAGTTGGAGGTTTAATTGTGTCAATGTTTTCCTTAATAATTATACGTTACAGCAACTCTTCTGTTTGTTCGCAAGGTTAACTACATCACAACAATGCTGCTGACCGTGGCCAACATCCAGAGTTGCATCTTCACTTAAGAAACATCCTCTGCCTGTTTATCCTATGTAATTTTCCAACCACTTAGGAGCCCTATATTTAATTGACTTTGGCACAGACTCTCACCCTAAAAACACTTGGAAGCACGTGCATAATAAATACTTGACTATTTCTACTGAATACAGTAATGGACAATTATATGTTTTTATAGAACAGAAGACGTAATTAGTGAGCAGCCCATAGATTTAAAAGACTACTTACTCGAAAATTACCATGAGAGGCAACTTAAGTCAGTTAAGCAAGAGTCCTGCCTCAGCCCCAAATGAAGTCACAAAAAAATGATATATTGTTTTTTTATGAGACGATTTAAAATCTGTTGATCTTGCTGTTACTTTTCCCATGTGCAAACACATGCAATGTAGTTTAAGAATACACCTAATATATACCTGTTCTGTATCAGGAATATGCAGACTTGATTAGCTTGTTTTCTTCTCAGAGTTGTCTGAAAACATTGGCTCTTTTTCTTGACATAGATGTGTTAGGAAAGGAGTCTTGCTAATGCACACTTGACTCGCATGCCAGGCTTCGTATATATTTAGACCAAGATCCCCACGATGTCGCCAGCTTTCCAAATCAGTTCCCTTAGTTTATTGCTTGATCTTCTGATGTGCAAATTATCAAAGATCTGCTTGTGTGTATTATTCTAACAGCTTTACCTTGATTTAAATGGATTGACTCATGAGCACTGAATACAGATTTGTTTTTATGAGCAGTTCTTCTGTAATACCTGGTTATTTACAACTCTTCCCCCAAATTCAAATCCACATCGCCTCTTCAAACAAACAGGATCAGTTTTTGACCGATTTTTCTTCACATGCACTGACTCTACCTGGTGGATCTCTAACGGGCTTTATTTACGCAGCCCCCAGAAGAGAGGTTCCCAGCCTGCCTGCAGTTTGAGAAATTGAGTGTTGGAGGTTATACAATTTCCATGATTGCAAAATAAAGTTGGAAAGAACCTCTGGAGGTCATGCACCCTGTTTGAATAAAGTCCCAGAGCAGGTTACTCAAGGACTCGTCCATCTGTACAATGAACACCACCATGGTGAGAATTCCCCAGGCTCTCTGGGTAACCTATTCCAGTATTTGCCCACCTTTGTGATAAAAAAAAATAAAATACTATAGCTATTACAATTTCTCCTGTTCCAGTTTGTGTCTGTTGCCTCTCATCCCGTTGCTGTGCACCTCTGTGAAGTGTCTAGCTCTGTCTTTAGTGTATCCTCTGACAGTGTTAAGGTCTCCCCTTCTCTTCTCCAGGCTGAACAGGCCCTGCTCTCTCAGCCTCTCTGCTTCTCTTAGGTGGTGTGCTGCAGCCCCCTGACCATCTTGCTAACCTTGTGCTGAACTTGCCCCAGTATCTCCATGTCTTTCTTCTCTGGAGGAGACAAAAACTGGTCACAATACTCCAGGTGCTCTCTTGCAAGTGCCAAATAGGGGGGAAAGGATCACTTCTGATCCTCCTGACTACCCTCCTATTTACACAACCCAGAGTGGAGATGGCCTTCTTTGCTGCTTCATGTTCACCTGCTTCACGTTCAACTTGCTGTCCACCGTGTCTCTCCGATCCATTTCTTCAAAGCTGCATCCCAGACGGCTGACTGCCAGCCTGGACTATTGTGTGGAGTTATTCCTCCCAGATGTAAGACTTTGCATTTGCTTCTGCTGATCGTTTTTTGAAATGTTGACCACACTTGTTTTTCAAATTTTCAGTGGGCACTTACATGGAGGCTTGATTTCCCTAACTAATTATTTAAATGTATCACAGTTTGTGCCATTAAGCATAATTGTTCCATGAAAAATTGTACTTTAGCCATATATATGGGTTAGGATAGCAGGTCATGCCATCCATTTGGGAGTGCTAGCCATAATAATAGGGTGGAGAAGTATTATAGCAAGATAAAAACAAGCTATCACCCATATTTGTGTTTTCTTGTTAGCTTGATTTCAGCTAATGAGTAGATTTGTGCTTAAGATATCGAAAAAAAACCCTCTGCAAATACCTTAAGCCACATTTCCAGCTCTGATGGAGCAGTGCCTACACAAAGCAGAAAGTGCGGGCTAGGAGCACCTCCTTGAAGAACACCCCGGGGCACTGAGGGTTGTATCTTGTCGCTGAGCACAGCTGCATAAAGCCTCTGATGCCAACAGCCTCTGCAGACCATTTTGGTTACTGGAGGGATCACCCAGGCAGTATCTTTGTAATACGGTTGAGACCATGGGCATCATTAATGGAACAGAGAGGGAGCACTTTCCTTGGTGCTTAATTGCTTTAACTTTCATCTCAGGTAAATGAGAACAGTAACATAACTATTAATATGTGTATTCTTGGTCTTTCTGTAAAAGAAATTGCAGAATGAACTTACATTTTAAGGTTTTTTCTTTTTTTCTTTTTTTTTTCCAAGTATTTATTAATGATAAACACATTGTAAGAAGGAAGTCTGAAGACGGACAAAGCTTTCTGTGGGACCAGCTTTACTTGACTGAAATGACAGCTGATCTCTGCTAGTGTTAGTGAAGTCACCTACCACATGGCAAGAAGGCATTAGGCAGAGTCTGATGAGTAAAATGACTCTTCTGAAAGCTACTGCTAGAATTTATTAGAATCGAGAGCTAAGTAATTGTAGAATGATACCTAATTACTAGATGGGTTATTATGAATAATCAATATAGCACTTGCTCCAAAGGATTAGATTAATGATGTTGCAAAATCAGAGGACTGGTTTATTAATTCCTAATAAGATACAGCAGCTTAGTTAATCACTGCCTAACATCAAGTACGCCTAGAAGGTCGTACATTTTTCTCCTACCTAGAAATGCCAGAGTCATCGGTGCAGGCTTTGCTGAAGGTTTACCTGGCTGAGTCCCGTGCCCTGTTGCAGAGTCCTGTTCACATGGGGTGCTGCCTATGGGCAGAGGGCCCCACCCTTCCTCGTTCGCCTACGAAATAGATGCCAACAAAGCTGATGGTTGGTGAGGTTGATGTTATGTTTGTAATTGTAGAACTGCTTATATTAATGATTTTATTCACTGCCAGAATCTTATTTCCTCATGTAATTCTAAGTACTTCCTGCACTTTATGCTTTGCCTTCCAAAAAATTACTTTAACATTGTGGCTAATTTGGACGTGAGTTAATATTGGCTCCAAAGACAAAACATATGTTTTTAGGAAGACGGTTCTGGGCGACACACCCAAAAGCAGAAATTGATGGCGCAACAGACAGTGCACAAAACACATGTACATCACATCAAGAAGCTCTTCGGATTGGATTTCCCTTTTTCTGCTGCAGAGGTACAGCAGGAAAAAAAATCACTCATATTACAGATAGTTCTGTTCAAACTCATGCAAGTTAAAGGAAGCTTTTATTCCCCAGTTCACTTCTCTTCTGAAAACCTTTCAACATTATCTTAAATCTATATTTTTTTTTCATTTCATTGAAACCATTGAAAATTAAACGTGTGCCTAAACTTTAAAATGTGCCTTTTTTCTTGGCACAGAATCAGAACAAAATATTGCAGAGAGGTGAACAGGGATGTCAAAATCTGACTGTCTTAAAGACATCAAGCATAACCTTCAGTGGGAGTTGTTCGAGAGGACAATGCCTTCTACTGACAGTAAGGTATTCTTGTTAAGAGATACAAATGCATCCTGACTTGCTTTCACATTTGATTGTATTGCATGTGTCAAAATTCCTGAACACTGAATGGAAAAGTAAAGCCAAAATTCATAGGTGTTAGAGGGCTGCAGGGAAAGTAACAAATCCCAGTGTTTTCATATTGCCTACTGAAATATGGATGAGAAACAAAATACTGTTTAATAAACATTGTCGGATTATTTAGTAAGAGAACAATGACACCCTGGAGGTGACAAACAGCTGAAGTTCTAATGAGGAACGCTAAACAACATGAGCTTAGCTTGCAGATAGGCTCTTATCTCACCCTCAGGACTCCTTCCTCAACACAGTGTTCGAATTCAAGTCATTAACTGCACGTTCTTGTGGATGAATGTTCAGTAAGATAGAGGGAGTTTGCAGAAACGTTTCTGCTGTCATTCGAGTGTGAAACCTCCACTAGTTATTAGCAGATGGAGTGCTTTCCTTCCTTTTAATTAGTTTTTTTTTCTCCTTTGGTACAAGTTGCTGTCATTATTTGTGTTTTGGGTACAGTGTTTTCTTATGGCTGAGAGTGATCTCACACACAAGGAGTCCTACTGAAACAAGATAGCCTAGGATTCTAAAATCCTAGGCATGTTGCTTTGCTCACCAGCCAGGCCAGCACTGCTTCGTTTACAAATGCCTTGGATCAGGCATGTGAGCAGAGGGCTGGTCCAGCCTCCTGAGCTGGAGTTTTGTATAAGCTAAGGAGCAGGTCCTGTCCAAATCAACCCCTGAATTCTGAGTTTGCTAGCCCCTCTGAATGGATCCCCTACAAGGCTTTGTCACTGGTAATGAAAAGGATGATCGCTTCAGGTGACAATGACTGCAGCCTGTCAGCTGGCCCCGAGAGGCAGAGCTGTCACTTTGAAATGAGACAAATCCAGAAGGAGCATAACACCGCGGGTCTTCGAGAAAGGTGGGAGGGAACGGACATTTCCTTAATGCAGGTTAGTATGTACAGATATCCAGGATACTTAGATGCAAGTGAAATGAACGGTTTTGGAGGAAAAAGCATCTCTCCCTGCATGGGAGCAGGCAGCCTAAGAAACCAGGGAGGCTCTCCCCACCCCTTCTCTGCCTGTTTCCCCATGCCAACGCATCGCCAACTTCAGGCTCGGTGTGCCCACTGATACAGAGGCAGGGGGCCCAACAGCTCGGGGCAGGGGGCTGTGAGCGGGAGAGCCCCAGCGCCGCGCACAGAGTCTCAGCAGGGCCCGGCTCAGCGAGCGGTTCCCCGCTTCGCCCTTCAAAAGGCCGCAGATCATGCACATTCTTCCCAGCTTTGCCAGGCCTTGTGTAAGCTAATGAGTAAAAAGCCACTTTGCACACCAAGAGGGGAGCTGTAATGAAGAAAGAATGGCAACATCCTGATAATTAAGCTTCATGAAACCTCTCTGCTGAGTGTAAGATCTGAGCTTACATGAGGTCTCGCACCATTATTCACGCCTCTTTGGTTGAATCCGTGATGACATTTGTAGAAATTATTTTGTGAAATTGCTGCTGCTCTAGATTCAGGAGCTCTATTACAAGCACAACTTTAAAAACTGCCAGTGATGTGGGCAGTGGTTAAAAGCCAAACATGCCCTCTCTTATTTTTCAAGACATGTCTTTCCTGGAAGCGTATCTTTGAATATTCTTTGCATCATAGTTATGTGCTTACCAATCACTAAAATGTTTTCTGTTCTTCCTTGTCTTGTAGTTGAGCTGTTGTCCTTGTTGCCAGGCAGGTTAAATCTACCAGGACTTTCTTAGTTACAGACAGGTGTTTCGTTAGGAACATTTTGAAGATTATTTCTGTCTTTTGAATTGAGGTCTTTGTAGATCTTAATCTGAAGCTTAAAAAATCTAAACTATTCCAGTAGTGCCATTTCTTTACTCAGGTAATAACTGGAGAGACAATGTTAATCATGTATTTTAAATAAAGCATAAGGAATTAAAGGTTCTTTATCCACTAAAAAGTTTTGCATAGGAAGTATTTATAACATAATTGTATTTATAACGTAAATACAGGGCTTGTTAATAGCTGTGCATCTTCAGAGATAGACAGTAAAGAATTCAGAAATTTCTGTTAAGAATAAAATGCCTTTGTGACAGCCACAACAGCAGTTAAATTCTGAAACGGTTTTCCTCACATGATAAAAAAAGAAATAAAGATAACTACTGCTATCTAATAATCTGGAGAAGGCAGCAATGAAAGAAGTGATAAAGTCTTCCCCTAGGAAAGGCAGAGATGTAGGTAAGAACAAGACATCAAGTTATTTAGTCGGAAGCTATGGCTGGCATTGCAATGGAAGAGGCTATCGGGCTGCCCACAAACGTATATTCTAGTGAATGGTGGAAAGCCAGTGTTATCTGCATAGCCAGGTTGGTTGCTGTTTTGGCCAACGCTTGCAAACACAATCTAGGGCTTCTGCACATGCTGGTTGCCCTTGTTGTAAAGGAAGATGAGAATCCTTCTGTTTACAACCTCTGAAAACTCAGAAGCTATTATTTGCAAACTGAAACACAGATATGAAAGCAGACTTTCTGAACCTACAGACGTCTTTCAGCACCTGTGTTTTGACAAAAAAAAAAATATATATATATATATATAAAAGATCTTGCATCTCCAAAATCCCACTTTTTTGTATCCAGTTCCACTCTGCCAATGACAATTAGTCAGGCCTGGGCTCAAATCCACTGCTGGTATGCTGTCCCATTATGTAAATTATTGCTGTAAGACTGCTGAGTCTGGTCTATACCAAGTAAAACAGGTAACTCCTCTCATACGGCTTCCAGCTATTAAACACCTCCCTAAATGCATCTGAAATCTATAAATATTGTGGTGAAAAGACTCCAGTGAGCCAGTCACCCAGAAACAAAAGCTGTCTCTTTAAAAATATTCACAAGGTTTTCACAAAGAAATCTAATAAGTTTTTGAGTTATTGGAGGTGTAAGTCCAAATTTAAGTTTGCCCTTTTCTCATGCCCTAAATATCACAGAAGTGGGTCATTAGCCAGTAGGAAAAATAATGAGGATAATGACTTCAGCTATAGAACCCAAGGCACACGGATAAAGTACAGCGAGCGTTCAGTCAGAAATGGTTATTTGAGCTTTAATCCACCCAAATCGTTCTCTAGTGGCAAAAAAGGGCCTAACCAGCAGTGCTTCTCTGATCTGTGTTCCTAGCGGTACTGTGCGGAGGGTAATACATCTCTTCGGGCCGCAGCTCTGCTGCTGCTGTGTTAGGCAGGGCACCCCACAGGCCAGGCCAGGTCCCGGATCCGTGCGGCGCCGTGACCAGGGCCTAACAGCGGCCAGAAACGCCACCAGGGACACGGCTTGAGAAGGCGCCGGTCAGGCACGTTGGCCCCAGTGGAACACGTAGTTTTAGGAAAATTAGTTATCTTCCTATCTGTTAGGAAAGCAGGATGCAGTTTAAGCAGTGAGGCTTTAGAAGACAATCAAGAAAATTTCTTTAATTTTCAGTGCCAATCTGAGGAAAGCTTTTGGGGCATTGTCTAAGGAGCGCACCATAAGCAGCAGCACTGAGCTCACCCGGGAGAGCCAACCCCTTTAAAGCAGTAATTTTAGGCTTCCTGTGTTTATATGGATTTTTATTCCCGTGTTATTTTTCTCCCCAAGGTAGAGCTTCCTTTGTGCAAAGGATAAAGCGTGATTCATGCGCAGAAAGCCATCTAATTAATACAAGGAGTACTTTGAACAGGATCACAGGAGCGGCACAGCCAAAACAGATTAGTGGTCTATTATGTCACACACCTGCTGCAGGGATGGCCTATATACTTTGGGGGGGGGGGATAAAGAGAGATTTTATGCAGACAGGGAGAAACTTCACGGTGCTCGGGAATAAAATACAGATTTCAGCCTCGGTGACCCGCAGCTACCACACGAGTGGTGTGTCCCCCCCCCCCCTCAGGCGAGGGCGGCTTCACCTCAGTGCCACACCCGGAGGGCGGGGCTGGCGGTGAGGGGCGGGGCGTGCGGCTGACGGGCGTGTCGGTGGGCGTACCCCGCCGCCGCCTACAAAACGCGGCGCGCAGCCCCCGCGCTTCCGGCCCCGCCGAGCCGAGCGGAGCCGAGCGGAGCCGAGCCGGTGCTCGGCTGCCCCGTGGCACAGCGAGCCAGCCCGGCCGGCCGGCGCATAAGGCCAGCGCTTTCCGACTTCAGCTACAGTGCTAGCTAAGTCGGGGAAGGCACCACGGAGCGAAGCGGCGCGTCCCAGCCCCGGTCACTGTCCCTGTCCCGCGGCATGGCGCGGGGAGCTGAGCCCTCGGGCGAGCGGCGGCGGCGCTGCGGTCAGTGCGCGGCCGGGGGGCGAGGGGGGACGGGCACGGGGATGGCCGGGGGGCGAGGGCACGGCCGCTGCCAGCCCCCAGCGCTCAGTTCTTGTTCCCCTACAGGCTCCGTGCTCGGTTACTTCACCTCTGCGAAGTTCCTCCTCTACCTGGGGCACGCGCTGTCCACCTGGGTAAGTAAAAGGGCAGCGTGGGGTAAGTCTGGTTCTGCCGTACCTGCAGTTAGCATCCAGCTAAAGGGTATCCTGCAGGATGGCATGCCATAAGGATGGGCCACTCGCTGCTGCATCTTGCCGTCAGAAGTCTTCGTTGACAACCTTCACGTGCTGTGCTGCAGCGTGTTCAGTTTCCAGTAGCATGTAGGAGTACTTGCAGGGCCTGATCCTGCACCCTTTGTGCTTTAAGTGACTACAGAGCCAGGGAGATTCCCTGTGGAGTGAGCTGTCAGTGAAAGACACCAAGCATGGTCCAGAGTAGGATGTGAAAGGCAGGTCATCACAACTTGTAAATGGAGGGCTTAACTACTTAATGCTCTTACTAATAGGAAGTACTCCCTGCTTGCAATAGACCTCTTACTGCTCTATAGCTAACCTGTTGAGTGTCATGGGGCTGCTCCTTTCTCTGTCAAAATGCTTAGCTTCTGAAATGCTTTCCTTCTGGACTAAATTACTTACTCTGACATTTCCTCTTAACTTAAGATGTGGTTCAATAACCTTAAAATATAAACAAAATAGAAGCTATGATCATTTTTCATATATGAAAACAAAGATTAGAACCTTGTAATATAATCTGGAGTCTCCTTCAGATGACCTGAATGAAGAAGAAATGGAGAATTTCCCCCTAGTTTTCCCTGCTGCCTCCAGTGCTGGATTTGGGCTGGATTAACACGTGCCTTGTATAGCAGTGGACAGGCTGCTGCTATTCAGTTACAGCACTGCGTGCCCAGCTCCGGCAGTGCCTCACTTCCACCACAATGGGAGGTCGTGTTGGTGTCCTGTTAATGGAAGGAGGCTCGGAGTGGTATCGAACGCTTGTTTAAACAAAAGCAATGTTTTAGCAATTAGTAATATTATTGAAAGAGCTGTGTGGTGGTGTACCTGTTTGGCTCGCCATTCTTCAGAGGCCAGGCTTGTTACCTGCTGGAGTTTTTGTCAGCAGTGCCAACAAAGGGCTTACCTGGCAGCACGGCCAGCCCTGCTTGCCCCTGGCAGGGCTGCCGGTGGGGCTGCTCGCAGCGAGGGAGAGTGACAAAGCAAGGTTTGAGAACCCGGGTGCACACTATGACAAGCAGGCTGCAGGATGTCTGTTCAGCTGGTTAGCAGCATTAATAGTGTACTCCTCGTTCCAGCATGTTTTCTTTTGTGCTGAAAACCTTGACTCAAAGCAAACACCGCCAAAAAAACCCCACCTCCAAATCTGCTGAAACGACAGAAATGCAGCTTATTTTGGCAGAACTGGTGCAGGACTGCACCTTCTCTATCTCCTAAGCTTTAGTGTTCTTCTGGTCTGAAATTTTTAACAGGAACAGCAACCAAGCACCTTTATCTTCAGAACTCAAATTACTCTAGCATCCTTGTTGTAAACCGGCTGTGTCCACAAGGCAAAGCCTAGGAGACATGGGGTTTTGCTGTGGTTGAGAGAACTTAACTTGGTTTCCACGTTGCTAAGACATTCCCAAATACAGGGAGAAGCTGTAAATGATTAAATACAATGTCTTCAGATCCAAACAAAGCCGAGCATACCTTTCTGGCTCTCGTTAAGTAAAGCATTTGAATCTGGGCTTGGCTTCAGGACATTGCTCTCCTGGAGTCTTAGACTGCATGCTGTTGTCCTTAGGTCTGTAAGTCATTCCTGTCTATCGCTCAGCACCCAAGAAGCAACAAAATGAAACCAAGTTCACCTAGGTGCTGCCAGGCTGAGTACTCCTCAAGAGGTCAGCAGCAACTTGCCAGCTTTGTCTGTGGCACTGCAGAGCTCAGGAGGCCCGGCAGCAGCCAGGCTCCTGCTGGCTTTGGTGCTGGGGTGGGGTTGTGTACATCCACTCTGAGGTGGTTTATAAGGGCAGTTATTACAGCAGAAGAGCTAAGAACCATCTTTAAAAGTTTGGTGAAGCTAAACAGCTATAGTTATTAGAGTTGAGATACGCGTATTTTGAGACTCTTTTAAAGTGGGATTAAGTTATGTAATCAAGGTTTTGCTCATTTCTGAAGGTAATGTGTACTGCTGAAATTTCAGTAATTCTTACACGTCAGCTTCAAACCTCTGTAATTCACTAACGCTGTTCTTCTGTGACACTAGCTTATCCTTACTTGCTCTTTATAGTTTTTAATTCCCGAAAGAAACCCATTTTTCCTGATAAGAACATCTTTAGTTACCCTAGAAGTTAGCAGTGTATATTGGCCTGGTCAAATTACTCTGCATAAATGTTGGATGAGGCTGAGCAGAGTTAATAGGCTCCTTAAGCGAATTGTGTAGCAAAATCATGATCTCACTGGAACCAGAGGAGGCTTCCTGTGAATATCAGGTGAGATGGGGTTTCTCAGTCTGACAGCAGACCTGTCAGAGACCGTCACTGACTCTCACACAATTGTGTGCTTTTAAAATTCCTTTCACAGTCGTTGAATTCTTATCACAACTGAAACATGTTTTCATAAAGAAAAGCCAACAACTTCTGTGATCAAATTTTGACTAATTCTTCCACCTTAAGCAGTTACCCAGGTTAATCAAGATGTAGTTAATTCCACATCCATAAATTCTAAGGGAAATTTGGTAAAGAGATGCCTCAGGTCATACTCGGCTTAAGTGGGTACTAGACTTGGGAAATGACATCCCTGTTTTCTCATAGCCGGAATACTTTCCGTGTGCTTTTACTACACATGGAGTAAAAGTGGAACATACCTTAGAGAACACATTAGGGGTCTTTAGAGAATGAAAATTCTCTCATGTATGAGAAGGCAAATCTAAGCCAGTTTTGCTTAGGTACACCTTCTATCATTATTTAGAAAACATACTAAATACCCAGATTTTTTCCTTGAGCAGGTGAAATTTTGTTCCCATGTAGTTGGCATGTAATTGTTTTCCTGCTCATAGTTAAGGAAGCAAGTGTTTATGCTCTGAAGAAGCCTCCTTTGGGGAACTCCATTCACTTCAAATTCTTTGTATGTGTCTATGCTACGCTGAAGACTTGCATCAAACTTCGCAATTACGTTGACCCTACAAATAGCTTGCATTGTTTCTCTCTCTATTGCTGTGCTGCTTGGCAGATTTGCCAGACTTTGCTTTGTAAGTGCTTCTATGTTGCATCTTCTCCCCCAGCCCTTCAGAGTACTTGAGGTTCTTAGAAATTTGTACTATTTGCTGTTTCACATAGCAATTGCTTATTTTAGATAAGGCAACAGAAGAAAACAGTTTCGTCTTTCATTTGTGACAGACTAACATTAGGAACCCTTGCAAAACAAACCAAGAATGACTGTATTTATCTGCCTTCTGATTAAATAAAACATTTTCTGCAGTGTACTTCTGGCAGCATGTTTAAAAATAGCGAGATGCCGACTTCCATCATGTGACATCGTTAAAACCTTGATGTGTATTCATCAGCAAGCCACAGGTCTCTTTGGCAGCAAACCTAAAGATGCTTTGAATAGTAGGAGAACTACATCACTTGGACATGTCTAGTGTTTTGGGCTTATTTTCTGCCTGCTGTTACTGGTACGGGAACACTGAAATTCTGTATTCTAAACAGCAGTACTGCAATAGGCTAAACTAGCTCTGCTGTCCCATCTCTTAGCAATATGCCCGTTTTACCATTGTTAATGATGTCAAGTCCCTAGACTTCAGAAACTTCAGTTAACAATTAGAAATGTGTAGGACACCACTGTCCTTGATTTGCCCAAACCTATTACGGCTTGCTTTGCCTAGTCTTGCTTTTGTATTTTAAAATGGCATGTAATGAGCATTTTCAAGAGCAAACTGCTATCTTGATAAGTTATTTAAATAGCATTGATAATCACTAAATCTGTTCTTAATAGCTGATCTCTGGAGAATCCATGTAAGCTTTGAGTCCTGGTGGATGTGCCTGGTAACAAACATTGTTCTGTATTACAGAAAATGAGGATTTTTGGTATGAGCTTAGAAATATGTGCTACGTTTTGATTAGGACAGATGATTTTAGTGATGCTGGGATAATCAATGATGACAGGATGCATTGATTTTTTTTTTTTAAAGGCAACAAGAAAAAAAAAAACAGCCACACCGAAATCAAACCCCCCACCTCTGTATGTGTAACATACCTGATACTTCTAATACAAATGTTTTCAGGGCACTAGTAAAATAGTCAACTCGCATGCTTGAAAAGTGCTAATAATAATGCTGTGTATATACTTTCTGTTACTCTTAAAGGGAGATCGTATGTGGCATTTTGCTGTGTCTGTATTCCTGGTTGAACTTTACGGAAACAGCTTACTCCTGACTGCAGTCTATGGACTGGTGGTGGCGGGATCAGTTCTTCTCCTGGGAGCCATTATTGGAGACTGGGTGGACAAGAACTCCAGGCTCAAAGGTTAGATGTCCAGAGCAGGTTATTTACTCAAGGATAGATTAAATTAATGACAAAGCTGTTAGTTAACTCCTGAAGTCAAATATGAGAACTGGGCTTGCTCAGTTTATTAAGGATAGTGTTTCAGAGTGGTTATAACTAGACAGAATGTCAGAGACAGGAGGCAAAAAGTTCTGTGTCGTGATACGTTCACTACTCAGGCGAAACCTATACAATGCATAGAGCTGCACAGAAATGCAAAATGTAAAAAAACATGGCTTAAGGTAAAAGCTACAGGCAAGTTCTTTACCTTCTAATACAAACACATCATGCGTTATTTGTTGTCTTTTGTCTAGATATAAACATCTAAGTGATAACATTGCATTTGTGTTACACTTGTTTGAAATATGTCTGCTCTAGTCCATTTTAAAAGTAACATGGCATCAAGTTCTTCATATACATGCTTGCTTTCCAAGAGGTTACACAGGAGCATCACTGACACACTACACGGAAGATGAATTTTAGAGGCTTAAGCCGAGTATTTTAACCTTTTAAAAATGGTGTCAGCATGCATTTTTTTTTGACTGAGAAGGACTAGTTAGGCACTACTTCTAGCTCTAAAGTTGTATCAGACAGTAAGTTCCATTGTCTAAGACAACGGATTATTCAAAATCAAGAGTGATATATACTTCTTGTTTTATATTTGGGTTGGGAGAATAGGAAGCTAAAAAACACTTAAAGAATCAGTGCATGTTCCTTAATTATAACCTCTGTAAGCTTATAGTTTACTCACGTTCATGGTTGTTCTCTTTTGATTTGAAACAGTGGCCCAGACATCCTTGGTTGTTCAGAATGCATCTGTCATCCTGTGTGGTATTATCCTGATGATTGTCTTCTGGTTTAAGACACAGCTTTTGACCTTATACCACGGATGGCTTCTTGTGAGTGCTCAAATTTCTTAATAAGGAATTCTTTTAAGAAGAAACTTCTGGGAGTATGGGAGACAAACTTTTATTTTTCTCTTTCTATTTAGACACTGCTGTGAGCTAAAACTGGCAAGTAAAACTGAAAGTAGCTGGGGAAACAAGTGATTGTTTTCTTTTAGGAATTATAAAATAGACTTGGTCTTGTCTGAAGAATAACAGTAGAATGCATGATTCAAATGTGAAAGTGTCTTTTCTCCTTGTACAAGGTAGGAGTGAAGATCTCCCTTCATCACTTTTCTCACCTTGTAACTTTTCCCCCCATTTCTCTAGACGATGTGCTATATCCTGGTTATCACGATAGCAAATATTGCCAATTTGGCCAGCACTGCCACAGCGATCACAATTCAGAGGGACTGGATTGTTGTGGTTGCAGGGGAAGACAGAAGCAAACTGGCAGGTGAAATACATTGCCTTTTTAATACTTTAAATTGTCTTACTTTCCGAGTTTGACTTCAGGCTAGAATTTTACACAGGTCAGCACATCTTTGAGTTCCAGCTGCTGTGAGAAACAACAGGTAAAAAGGGCAGCCTTTATTTCCCCCTTTCCTGCTCTGTACCAGACTTAGAGAGATTAGAAGTTACTATTGTGCTAACAACTCAGGTAGCCCTAAACAACTTTTGTCCTTGTGTAGTCCTACTGCAGCTTTGTCAGAGGAAATCTTTATTCTTGTCAACCAAATAAACATGCACCAACTCCTAAACCAAATAATGAGTGCTTAATAGAAAAGCTATTTAACTTTAAGGCACTTAAAGCCAAGTGTTGCAATACTTTATTTTTAGGTCCCTGGAATGAAACAGAAAACCGTTGCATAATTGGGCTCCTTACCTAGGGATCAAAGAGAGACACAAGAATGAAGTCCAGAACAATAAAGTATATGGATCGGGAAGCTGCCAGTAGGAAATGCTGTGCACGCGGATGTATTTGAAGTCTTGCAGTTCCCTAGCGTTTGTGTCTACCTCAATGCTGTGGATGCTTTTTCAGTTGGAACTGAATATTCACTGATACCTTTGGTTTTAGAGTCTGGACTTAATGTCCTTTTTGGCTTAGTAAATATTTTTCCTTCCTTTTTCCCCTTTCTTGCGCAGTGGCATGGCATGATTAGGAGAAAGAGTTCCCATTCAGATTCTGCTGCAGCTTGGTGCCCATGGCACTCCTTGGATATGAGAGATTTGGGAGATATGAGAGATTTCCGCACCAAGGAGATGTTGAATCTGACTGCCCCTTGCTGGGGAGTACTCCTAGCAGCAAGGCAGTTCACACCAAGGGATATGTGATCGATCTTGTGCTATGCTGCTGCTTTGATATAACAAGACTGGGAACTGGCTTCTTTTGCAATGAACTTGGGCATGCTATAGGGACTCTGATCAACCCTGTGAGGAGATTTAAGCCTTCCCAGACAGAGGAACTGATACTGAAGTGCAAACAAGGCACAGAGCAGCTTGACATTGCTAAGACATTTATAGCTTATTGAAGTAACTCTGGGACTGAAAGTTCCAAGTCTGAGACACTTCTGGAGTTTAGATACCTCAAGGCTTAGACAGCATTTTAGCTTCTGGTCTCTAATTTTGTAGGAAGCAGCTTAATTTATCCATGAAGTTCACATGCCTGAATCATTTTAATGATTTGAATCATAACCACAAGGAATAAATCTACAGTGTATTTCCTGTAAAGGAATTTTACTTCCCCATCTCATCCAGGAGAGGTTTGCTGTTCATTAGATGCCTGAAGTGTCTTGCTTTCATTTCCAAGTATACAAGTTCTCCATTATAGTCTTCAGTTTTGACCTTGCAGTGCTTTTCTAGGTCATGCCTTTTGTAGAGCAGCTGTACCAGTTAACTTTCTTTATGCACGTAGGAAAAATACGATCTGTCCATAGTAGCTTTGAAGTTCTAATGGTTCTCATTAACCTTTCTTCTTATGTTAGTTCGTATTCAGCAAATCATGCTCCCCAATCCCTGTGCGCCTTCATGAGATAAGGTACAGACCACACCTGCAGAGAACTGCTGCAAGGGAGGCAGTCGTGCCTCTGTACAGCTTGATGGGTTCAGACTGTTACATGACCACTTACATTCTGTCCTGAAAAATCAGGCAAGAGGTTACTGTAAGCTCTGATGCAACTCAGTTTTAAAACCAACAAAAGGCCCAAACTAAGCACCTTGGTTCATCAGATCTGTGTAAAAGCAAATCTCACTCAGGCTGGAAAAGGTGGTTTTGTACTGAGTCATAATGTGACTTCCAGGCTGAGGTTCCTTAACTTAAAAAATTAAATGACAGCATTGAGTTTGTAGCAAATATTGTTGTCTATCTCAGCACTGTTAGATTTCTTGAAAGAATAACCTTATTTATTTAAATCAGTGGAACAGGCAAATAATAATTGCCTTGGCTTCCCCTTCTTTCTTGTCCATGATTAATCTTTCTGTTCACTCTGATTACTTTGTAGCTCTCCTGAGTTTGGTAATACTATCCTTACCCGAATAAAAGAAAGCTTAGTTCTAGGAGCTTCTAAAGTCAAGTATTAGGCAAGTCTGACTTATTCATCTTAGTTAAATAGCAGTGAAATGCTTAATACTGAAATGACTTTGAATTCTAATTTGAATAACCTAAACTAGTCTCTGAACGCAAAGGAACAATTCTCTACAGGTTCAGTAAACCAGCTTTATATTGCGTTAGTTTCATTTTCCCTTGAGAAGCTTTATTTCCTTAATAGGAATCTAAAATCGCTTTGAGATGTATTTCTAAGCGGCTTGAAGCCATAGTGTGCAAAAGCATGGAGCATCCAGGAGCTTTTAGGGCAGAAGAATGGCACCATTAATTGAAACCCCCAGCAACTTAGAGGGTGTGATGACTGAAGCTGATTCGACTGGGATGGGTGAGACATCTACCAGCCAAATGGAAGATGTATTGTGGGCTTCTAGTTTTGCCTGTAAACACCCAAGTGTGGAGCAGAAGGGAGGGAGGACTTCGCTCAGTAAGGTCTTAGAATGCCGACGGCTACCATCAATCAATATGAGTCGATAAGGAAATGGAAAGCCATTTCAAAGGTCTGCTGCTATCATGGTGGGTACTGTGGTCACCAGGTATTAGAGGAGAATGGAGGGAGATTGTAGCTGCTAAAATTATCTTCTCAGGAATGAGTTCTACCGTGTCAGGTTTCTGTTAATGTCTGCAGTTGTGCATGCTGTGTTGGAATGTTAGTGAGGCTTAGGAGTCCATAGTGTCACCTGAATGTAAGGGCAGCCTGTGATCTAGTGAGAAAGCGTTTTACCTGCAGGAATAAGCTTCCACTGTAAATGCAGAATCCTAAACCTGGAAGACCTCCTGCAGGCAAAACTGTCAGAGGAAGGGTTTGGTTTACAAACTCCTGGATTGCTCTCAGTAAATTCTGATATTGGAATGCTTTAAAGGGGTATCTAGCAATTTCCTGTTCCTACTGAAATCACTTGAAGTTGAGTCAATGCTTATTGATGTGTGTTTATTGATGTGCAACTGTCAATTGTAATAGTGGATGTTCCCCTGTAAGTATTCAGCGATTCATATCCTCAAATCATTCTGACAGATATGAATGCCACAATACGAAGAATCGATCAGTTGACCAATATCTTGGCCCCAATGGCAGTTGGTCAGATAATGACATTTGGCTCTCCAATGATTGGCTGTGGATTCATTTCTGGTTGGAACCTGATGTCAATGTGTGTGGAATACCTGCTGCTCTGGAAGGTTTATCAGAAGACCCCTACTCTGGCTCTCAAGTGTTCAAAAGTTGAAGAATCAGAACTGAAACAGCTGAATGCAAAAAAAGGTATTGGAAACACAAACATAAGTGTTGGAGTCCATAGTATCCTCACTGTATCGGTCAAAGTAAAACAGAATTGTTGACTTCCATCTTCTATGGACACTGCTTTGAAGCTCAAGCTTTTTGCCCCTAGCTTGAAGCTTTCAGTTTTGGGGTATAGATACAGAGACTCCTAAGCAGTGATACTTCTTCATTCATGCAGCTGTTTGACAGATCCCATAAAATGTAGCCCCATAAAATGAATGCTTTCCTCTTAATCCTGCAGTCTACCCTGTTATTCAGGGCCGATCTTGTTGAATGCACCCTTCCATCTGTATCACATCTGAAGGGCTGACAAAGCCCTTTGCTCTGGAGTGTCTATGAGTAAAACAGCTTGTGTGGGTCTCTTCCTGCTAGCTTATCTCTACTTATGTACAGTACTAACAGGCTTTCAGGAAGATATAGAATAGGCGGTAGTGTTGCTAATCTAGCATGTTTTCAGTTCTACGTGCTGCAGGAAATGGTGGAAGAAAGCCTGGTTTGGCCATCTACTCAACTTCCTTGGCCAAGCTGAACAACTGGGATTTGCAGTATAGATGGCTGCAGTGTGATCTTCAAGGCAACTGTAAAACTGAAATTAATGTTAATTTTGATTCCCTTAATAACACAAAATTCTTTCCAAGTAGTCTTCTTGTTATGAAGCGCTTGAAATGTGCCAGATGCTAGAATGCAAGACTTGAGCGCTTCCCCCAGAGTGGAGATACCAGTATGCAACTGCTACTGAAAGCCCATGCTATGCATGGTACTCACAACTACATCCTGCTTTTTTTAAAAGCCAAAAGTGTTTGCAAAGAACTCTAGTTTTCTCTTCAGAAGTGAGCTAGCAAATCTGTTCTTTGCTCAATATATACTGAGTTAGGCAGCTATTAAAAGTGCTGATGAGACTTTTCTTCCCAGGCACAGATGCCTTGTGGTCCACTAGGCTGATGGCTGCCTACGATAGAGAAGCATGATAAAAAAGGCAGAAAGCTCTCTATCTCTGAAGCCAGCTCTTCTCTGCTTCTGATGAATGAAGCATTTAGCAAACATGAATGTTCTCTTAATCTTTGCTGTAGCAGTATTGCAATATTTTGATTCAGTAGAGGCCTTGCAGTTTTTGAAAACTTGCCAAAATACCTGAAGTGTCTCAATTGCAGTATGGGGAGTTTAGGCAAATATAAACACTGCCATGACTTTTTTTTTTCCCCAACTCGTTTGTGACCAGTGGGAGCATGGTGCCCTTTTCTTACACTAAAGGAGTAAGCATAGAATTGTACAAAAACATGATGTAAGGTTTTGAAGCCTTTTGGCTTTAGTAGGCTTCAGCAAGTTTCTGTCTTGGCTTTTCTACCATACCATATTGACATATGCTTAAAAATTCCCTACTTTCTCTCGTTAGTTCATCTAAGCATAAAAAGCTGTATTAAAATAGCAACTAATTCAAGCTAATACTCATTAAGTAAATCATTTCCTTATGGAAATGGATCATTCAGTCAAGTCTGGAGAAAGCATAGCCTGCTTCATTCTCACCAGAGTTTAACTGAAAAGGCAGAAGTTCAAAATAATACAGAAACTTTACTTCATCTTACCATGCAGGTGAGATTAAAGACAGTTAACTAAGCAGAGGAAAGCTGGTGAGCAAATTTAACTGAGGCACTTCTGGAGCAGTGAGCTTACTGCAACCAATTGTCTTGCAGTTCCCACTCTGCAGTTTCCTGGCAGGAGTGTATCTAACAGTTACGTTTCTGTTTACAGACAATGACATGAAACCCGCTGAAGGAGTGCAATTAATTGTTGAGAAAGATGTAAGTGGCTTTGAGCCCCAACAGGAGAAGGAAGTCGGCTGCGCTGCCCGGGTTGCCGAGCCTTTCATCACATTTCGTGATGGATGGGTTGCGTACTACAACCAGCCCGTGTTTCTTGCAGGCATGGGGCTTGCATTTCTGTATATGACTGTTCTGGGCTTTGATTGCATTACTACAGGCTATGCATACACTCAAGGTCTGAGTGGCTCTGTGCTAAGCCTCCTGATGGGTGCCTCGGCAGTCACTGGCATCATGGGAACAGTGGCTTTCACCTGGCTTCGTCGCAAATGTGGCCTGATTCGCACGGGCCTTATTTCTGGAGTCGCCCAGTTCGCTTGTCTGATCTTGTGTGCCATCTCTGTGTTCATGCCTGGAAGTCCTATGGATTTGACGGTTTCCCCATTTGCTGACATCAGTGCCCGGCTGTTTAAAAGCGAACCATTACCTACTATTGCATCTCCAGGAGGTGAGCCTGAAATGGCTTTGGCAACTGGAATGCCCAACTTGTTAAACGGGTCTACTACTCCTGCTAACAGCGGCCCAGAGATGAGTCCTGAGCCCGTGCCTTTAATCTCTGTTAGTCTCCTGTTTGCAGGGGTCATTGCTGCTAGAGTTGGTGAGTATCACATCACTATTAACATCTGATCTATTGATGGCTTGTAATTCTAGAACCTACAGTACTTGTCAACTAAATACAAACTTGAATCGAGAATCGTAGGCTGCAGTTGGTATTGCATCACATTTCTAAGGCTAATTCGTTACACTTAACAAGCAAATGAAATGTTCTTACGGTAGTATTGCCAATGCAGGGACTGCAGTTCTAACTTCTTGGATGTCATTCTGCTCTAACATGAGAAGTTGTCATACTTGGATTTTGTTCTTATTCATATAGCTTGTTTTTTTGCAATGATCATCTCTTAAAATCTCTAATCTTCCTTCCTTAAAAACATGTTAACACAAAACAGATCTAAACACTTCTGCTACATAAACCTTCAAATTTTGCAGTGTACTAAATTAGTTCATTCATTAAGTAAATTATCTCTTCTTTAAACTCTTCTTTAAACTTGTGACAAGCAAAGGAGTTTAGAACAGGAAGCTTTGATTTGAATGACAGCTTAATTTTTTGAGGAATTGCCAGATAGTCTAGTATTTATCAACTGTGGAAAAAAAAGTTAAATATGTACATGTAGTAAACTTCAGCTATAGAACCTTTGTACATCTCTGCAGCTTTTGCTGAATTTTGGAGGAAGAAAATACTTGATTGACATGTAGGAAGCTTGTAACAATGTAAGTTGCTGTAAAACAGCTATTTAAATAAGAAACAGGTGAGCAAAGCATTGTTACCTTAACAGATGTGTTGAAGCAAAATGTCATGGGCAAGTTAATGGGCAAGCTGTTTGTATTAGTTCAGGAAATAGGAGTAATGGGGAAATAAGTGTCTCTTTGCTGCGCCAGTGTGAAACGCATAGTATTCAGACAGGAGGTTAGTTTGACCTGCATATTTGAGGCAGAAATAAGCATTCACAAACAGGAATTAGATTGTGTCAATAATGAAAGCTTACCTTGAGAAGCCCAGTTGTATGGATAACTTTTTTTTCTCTCCTTAGGCCTTTGGTCCTTTGATTTGACTGTCACACAATTACTCCAAGAAAACGTGGTAGAATCTGAAAGAGGCATCATAAACGGTGTCCAAAACTCCATGAATTACCTTCTTGATCTGCTGCACTTCATCATGGTCATCTTGGCCCCAAATCCTGAAGCTTTTGGTTTATTGGTGCTTATTTCTGTGTCTTTTGTTGCAATGGGCCACATAATGTACTTCAGATTTGCTCAGAAAAGCTTGGGAAAACAACTTTTTGCTTGTTGCACTCCTGATCCCAAAGCAGTCTCTGATAGTTCACTGCCTGGTAATACGTCCACTGTCTGAAAGGATCCACTTCTTACTAACTTGCTACACAGATACCATGGTTAAAAACATATATGGCCTTTTGTTACCATGTCTAAGGTGTTTCTCTAGAGTTGAATGCATAACTTAAACATGTAAGGAAGCCTTCCCAAGAGAACCAAAATCCGTCTTAGAGTGAGCCTGCACAAATAGTTCATGTTTGGCTAGGGACAACCTAGCTGGATCTTCATGACTAGTGTTTCAAAGGAACCTCAGAAATAATACATCTAGTACTTGGTCACAAAATAATGTTGAATTTATGTCCCCAAGACCCCTACAGTGATACTGTTTTGCAGTTAAATGTAGTCACTTTGTGAATTCTGAACAGTTATTTGCTCGTTGAGCAAAACAAGGTTTTTATTTAGTTGCTTTAGAAAAGCTTGATATACCATAGTTTTTTCTATTTTTCCCCTATTCATAAACATTCTGTTCCACATATCGCTCCCGTCTTCTCAAAAAGGTTAAAATATCCTGTTCCTGAAGGGAACTCCGAAGTTCCGATGCTTTCCCCAAAGAGCTTTTTAGTATTATGTCTTTTCTGGTTTAACTTTACAGAAACACCTGTGTAGGTTTTTTTTGCATGTTTTCTTACGAGTTAGATTAGCCATAGGTACAAGATATTGTATTACACTGTTGCACTTCATAAACTAGAACATAACCTCATTTTAGCAGAAGCTATTAATATAATGTAACATTATAAAGCATGGCTTTTTAATTGCAAATGACAGGTCTGCTCAGGTTTGATGTAGCAGAGAGTACTAAGGTCAGGAGTACTGGTACAGAACACTTAAAGTCTGGGCTAACTTAGCCTTTGCTTTTGAGTACAAGCAGCTTTAGTTTATTTTCAAATGCTACTGTTTTCAGAAACCCTATTGAAGTCTGATGTATTGGAAAATGGTTAGTATTCCAGGCAGAAGAAACAAAGTGGATGACTTGCTTTTATCTGTTTTACATTTATGTGGATATTGACTTAGCTTGTCCTAAAATACTGCTAGAACAATGAGATGTTGGATTGTGTGGCCCTCTAAAGCAACTTCAGAGAAATGGAGAATGGTATATCCCTCTGATTTTCAAGAAGTTCTTGTGTTAGTTGACCCTGTGCGTGTACTAACACAGTGCTTCTGTAGTCTTCAGCCATTTATGCACTTTTGTGGACACTATTCCAAGCACTTTGCTTTTCTGTAGAGTTGAAATCTGTAGAGTTCCAGGTTTTCTATGGTGTGACAGTATGACTTTTCAACCTAAATCTTTGTAAAGTGTTTGTTTGCCAAGTTATAAGAAGTATGCAGAAACAAGAAGGATAATTTTCACAAGTTGCTGACATAACTTCTAAGGTTTTTATTTTAGGTACTGTCCTTCACACAGTCATCTATGTTGCCAAACTTCGACCCTGGAATGTAAGTGTGTGAACTCCGTTGACATTAAAGGCGTTACACCAGGGCTGAATCTAGGCCATCTGTCTTAAAATTTGTGATGATTATCTAAATAGAATGTAAACCACTTCTAGTGGCTTTTGTCTCAGTATTTTGTAAGAAGAGTGAAGGTGAATGAATGGCAATCCAATGTACGATCCACTTGTAGCCCTCAGGATTCAATAACTGGATGTAATAATTTTTTGCCTCTAATGGACCAAAACTAATCATTATTAATATGTTACTGAAAGGTTCTCAGGGATGTTTTCACTATGTTTGTGTTTTCTTTGTCCAAGCTTTGGGGTTTTCTTTTAATATAATATGTAAATTAGAAGAGCTTTAAAAATGGGTGACTCAATCCTGAGTGTAAATTTTTGAGGAAAAGGGAATTTTGCCCTCAGCGGAACTTAAGTCAAAGAGAAATAAATCAAGCTTAATCTAGATTTGTAGAATAAAGGTGCCCAAAGAATTGCCTTTACAGCATATGATAGAGAATAGGGTTGAACCAGTAAGGAATTTCAAAGTAGTAAATAAAATGTCTGCTTTGCCAAATAAGTTGTCTCACGTATGTAATCTAAATTGGGACCAGACTTCAGTATTGCTGAATATAAACAAAGGTAGCCCAAGTAACAGTGAATGCCTCTGAACTGCACTTGGAGGAACATGTAAATACCAACTTATGTATTGGACTCGCTGCCCGTCAGGGAAGCCAAGCTGCAAATGCAGTTTCCTGTGGGCTTCCTATAGCCCCCAGAATCGAGCGTGCCTAAAGCTTAATGCTACGGCCCTAAGCAGCAGGCATCCCCAAGAGAATCTGTTCATGCGGTCCGGAGAGCTCCAAGAACATACAGCAGGTAGAGCTGGGAGCTTACTACGTTCCCATCTGTTCCCAAAGCATTCTCATTTTTAAGATCATTGTAGTCGTAGTTCAGTAGAGTAGCAGAGAGGCCCACTAGATATTGCAGTCTGGATCTCAAGCCAAAAAAGTAGTACTGGGAGGGGGCTGGTCCTTCGCGTTTTGTATGCATACTGTTCCTGGGACTTGTGTGTGCAGATACACAACTGGATGGCAAGACAATCCTAAAAGGCAGAAAAGCAAGATAGATGCTATCTTTAAGAGGAATAAGGAGGTCTAAATTGGAAATCTAGTATAGTATGCTTTAGAGTGAATCGGATGTCAGAAAATGTACGCTGCTTGAGCACAACCCGTGTGTATGTCTTTAAAATGTACGCAGACACCTGTACTGATTAGTGCTTTGAAGCAATGTGGAGCCTGAAGTCTTACTTAGCAGGACTTTCATTAAGGAAGCATTTTTGGCCTTGTATTTATTTATTTTTTTAAATGTGTCCAATTTGGATGAAAACTGCCCTTAAAATGTACGCACTAAAAATTAATCTTTCCAAAATAGCCTATTTTGTTATACAACCTTATGCTGGACATAGTATTGATTTATGTATTAATCTTGTTAAAGCTAATGAATAAATTTGCACGAAAAATGGTGTTGCGTGTTACTCAGTTTGTCTTGTACTGATCCCATAGCTGGTTTTTCTGTCATGGTGGGATAGGAACAGCCAGGAAGCATGAACAAATAGCATCGAGGAGAAAGGAAATAGTAAATGGAGTAAAAACCTTTCTGTGACACTTAAGTCTGTCTTTAGTAAACTGCTTTTTAGTTACCATTCCACAGAATCTTACGACCTCAGCCCAGGACCAGCATTGTGGTACAGCAGTTTTGTCTCTTGACTTGCTGGGCAGCAGGAAGAAAATGGTTTTACCTTCCCAGTCATCTTCCTGCCATACTCAATTTGAGATGATGGCCTTTTGTAGCAGCAGTGTGTAGGTGAGAAAGCTTTACAACAGCTAGGCATAAGAGTTTTTGCAAATAAACTGTGGTTTGTATCATGAAAAGACTACAAATAAGTATTTTGTATGGGACTGATGCTTGTTATAGAAGGTGTTTGTTTGCATGCCTACTAAGTTTTCAGAAATGCTGTGCTTATTTAGTAGTATTTCCCCAACCAGATTCCTCTTGGTCTTACTTTCAAAATAGTTTTCTTAGAGCTAGCGCTTAAAATTTTCAAATCCCAAATTATATATTGATACAAGGAGAAGGATAGAATAAGATCAATCCTTATGGATTAAATTATGTCCGGTTTCTTGCCTCAGAAAGCTCTATCCTGCTGAAATTCAAAACAAGCAGGCCAGGTTCATAGTTAATATTTTAAAAATATTACAATAGCAGCTGTCTTTGCTTCCACAAAGTATGCAGTGTATGGGATGAAGTATGTCCCAGGTTAGCTGGCCTAACTCATGTGCTTAATAAATCGGTTGAGTGGTTGTTTCCTATCAGTCTCAAAGCCCATGCCTTTTCCTGTCGGGTTTTATTTTCCCCACTCTTTTCCCTCTTCTTTCAGAGCCTGCTTCAGTAGTGTTGCAAAGCAGTCTTTAAACTGTTGATGTACAAAGGAGCACGATTTGCAGAGGGAACATCCTAAAAAAACAAGCATTCTGTAACAAATGAACAGCCCATTCTTGTCTTCCATGTCAAACAACTTCTGACATTTAGTATTTAAAAAAAAGAGATGTTACTGAGTCAGTGTGAAGTCATAAGCTCTTTGTAAGTCCAAAACGATACAAAAAAAAAAAGGAAATTTGGAGCAAAGACGATTGTTTCTGCTGAAGAGCAGTGCAGCTAATGTGACTTTCATCTGTGGAGATGATTCTGCTTCATCTGCTTTGAAGTTGACTGTTTTTTAGGCCCTCCAGTTAATTGCTGCACTCAGCATTCAGATTTTTCTCTTGTACTTAGCAGCAGAGAGGCAGGTAGTTAAGTTTCAGAGTGCTTGTGCTCAGTACTTTCTTGCCCTCTGTACTCATGTTCTTTTTTCTAGGTGCTGCTAACTGCATGGTGTAATAAGCACTGTGGGATTAAAAGAAGGTATTTTGCTCCTGTAGTGAGACTGTGCCTCCAACTTGGGCTTTAAATAAGACAGACTATGTTTTGCAACTCTGATGGGCAGAAAAAGCTGGATGGGGATGTTTGCTCAAAGACTTGCAAAGTGCACGGACAAAGTGCGAACTGTTCAGTAAAGCTTTTTCAAATTCTTCGGCTTGTCCTTGTGCGGGTCAGTATTTCTTTCTAGTTAAACTTTTATTGCCTTTGGTCACAAGCTTTCAACCATGTGCTTTCCGCTCGTACTCTAGGTAGAGAGTGATGGAGCAGTCTGTTTGCACATGCAGACTTAGAGGTCTCTTACTCCATTGTAAGTGTGCAGGAAGTTACTTACATTTAGAAGATCTGATTCTACTCCTTAGGCAGATAAGGGAAAGAGGATGCACAGTACCTGCTGCTGTTAGGGTTCCAGTAGATAACTGCGCACCACTCCTTTAAATGAAACAAACAAGCCCCCCAAAACCCAGTTAGCAAAGCAAACACTTGTTAAAATGGTGTGTATCAGCACAGAAAACACAGCCAACCGTTTGTTTGTGGTACAATGTACAGCATATCAGCATCCCGATGACGCCGTACCCAAATCTGAAACCACATTCTTCCTTGAGCAGCAAAACTAAGGAAGCGTGACTTCGTGTCCGTGTGTGTCCTGTACACCCACAGCTGCAATAACTGCAGCTCCTAGCTCTGCCTGGTGTGCTCCTGGCTCTTCCACCAGATCTCCTCGCAGCGCTGCCCGCTGTTATCGGCAGGGCAAAGCAGGGCACACGCTCTGCCTGACCCTCAGGAGCGCCCTGCCTGCAACGGCCCGCGGGTGCTCGGGGACTGATTAGCCAGCCGACAGCACAAACAGCACAGAAGAGGCCTGTGCTCATGCCAAGGGCTTTTCTCTCTGGGAGGGGAAGCAGTTCCAGGCTTGCTTCCAGCCAGGCGCTGATTCTCATAAACCCATTAAAATGGATTCTACGATTAAAATCAGTCTTGGAGACCGTTCTCTTTCATCGCATGTAGCTGGAATTAACCAGGTGGTTCGGGAGCTATTTGCCACGAAGTGACGGAGGAGCATGTTACAGAAAGCAGGGTGACTGCGTAAGTCCCCTGTCCATAGAAAACGGGTAAAAAAACAATATGCCTGTAACGTGGTGTGTGATACAGCTGTAATTTAGTCAATTGCCAACAGCACATCCAAACAATTGATCAAATGGTCTGGAAGAAAAATAAGTCGAAACCACATGCAGCCAAGTGCAAGGCTCTACGTTTAAGGTGGAACAACGGACTGCTTGCATATTGGCCAGGGAACACCTATCTGTTTTTGTAGAAAAGAATTGCAGTGTTATAGCATGAAGGCCAAACATAAGTGAACGCTGTAACATGAAAAGAGAAAGGGGAACAGAAAATGTAGTGTGTGATTCCTGAAGTGAACCATACAGGCTGTCCTTTGGAACTGGGAAGTCTGGTGTACTGCATCCCATTTTTTCTTGAGCAGCAGTGCTAACTGGAGAGAAATGAGAGGAGTGAAAGAATCGGGGTCATATAAAGACTGAGAGGTGATGCTAACCATACTTGAGTATATAAGAGGGGATGAGAATACCGTGTAATCTTGCTTGAGAACAAAGGCAGCTTACAGTATGCTTGCAACCCTGGAAGTTGTGGAGTTTCTAATACTGATTAAGGGGGAGGTACCATCTTTCCAGCTCTGCTTTTCTCCAGTTGCACATAATATTTTTCCACGTTTGGTTCAGTTCCATATTTTCCCTAGAGCCACTACTGAGATAGCAAACAAGTTCACAGTGACTTTTCTCCCCAGTTAATTGCCCTCCCAAGGTCTGTCCAGTGGCTAGCTCTCCATCAGTGAATGCCCAGAGCAGCTGTGGCTGCCCCATCCCTGGCAGTGCCCAAGGCCAGGCTGGATGGGGCTGGGGGCAGCCTGGGCTGCTGCAAGGTGTCCCTGGCCATGGCAGGGGGTGGCACTGGGTGGGCTTTAAGGTCCCCTCCAACACAACCCATTCTGTGATTGTATGATTTTATGAAATGTATATTTTCATTTAAGGACTTGATATTTGCTTTTAGTTTATAACCAACCTCTGAATTCACTATTACAAGCTGCTCTGCAGGGTTGTGAAAGTTTAGGCTAAGTGTGAAAATCCTCTTTCTACTTAGAAAGTACAAGTAACACAGCTTCAGCACCTTTTCACTGAAGGATCCTTTTAAGGCAGGACACCTAAAGTGAAGAAGACATACGTTCCTTACGTCAGCGCTTGCAATATGGTTCAAACCACGGCAGGTATTTTATCTTGAACTAAAGGACTCCATGCCTCTTGATTCGTGTCCTTATTACTTCAGCAGAGAATATCTGACACTTTATTATTTAGCGTAACAGTTAGGAATATTAGATTTCCCCTCAAATTATTTTGGTGGAACAGTGCAGACAACCCTGTTATCATTAAGCAGACTTGCCAAAACCGTTGTCCAAAATGCTCACGTGCCACAACATTCCTGTGCAGAGCCTGCCTACGTGATACGTGTACATCTCCTATGCGGTCTGCTTCTTTAAGCTCTTTCAGCTGTCTGTAGCCTGCTGATTTAAGTAAGAGCTGCAGACCTTAGCTTGGAGAATTGGGACTGTGTGTTTGGTGGGACTGCTCCTAGAAAGGCACATTTTGGTTTTAAGACTACTGAGAAGGTACTTGCGATGTTTGAATTTCTTCATTTTGGGGGGCTTCCCTCCGCAGGCTGACCACATTAGATGCGAGAACTAACAGGGAGTTACAAAAATATGTTGTCTGTCCAGCTGAGAAAGAGGGAGGAGGAGTTGTCCACGTTAAAAATATTTGTTCAGCTGCTCCTGGAGTAAGGCCAGTCAAAGTCACTGTTTACAGTATGAAGTGTGCTGCAGTCCATTTATCTCCTAAAGATAACAAAACAAGATAAAGAACCCATTCTTTGGGACAGCTTTGACAGAAGTTTCAGAGGAATAAAAATAAGTTAATTGAAACCTTATGAGCGCTGATATTTTTATTTGCTTGGCTGCAAAATACTTATTCCATGTCAGTGTAGAGACACTTGGCATTGTTCAGCCATGCCCGAAAGGAGCAAACTGTGTCACAGCCAGGGACCAAAGAAACACTAAACAGCCCCTCTGAGCTGCCAGGCTTCCTCGGTGGAGGTCTGAGCACAGGAGGCTTCTTCCACATGGTATTTTCTTTCAAGAGGTTGTGAACGAGCAGCCAGAGCTGCTGTGCAGAGACCCACTGCAAATTTCGGTAGCATAAACTCAGGATCTTAATGGACTGAGGGGGCGGCATCAGGAAGAAATTGCCCTGCAGCCTCAGGACACTGCAAGGCTGTTGGAACATGACCAGTTTCAGGAGAGGGACGCACAGCATAGCACTACGGTACTATATGCCCATGGAAGGAATGTAAAAACAACATTAAATACTTCTACCAGGAGAAAAGCTTTATAGAAGAAAGTCTCCTAAATGTCTTCTGAAAAGTTTCTTCCCCATCTGAAAGATGTAGAAACTTCACATAGGTCAGGAAGCTTGTGCTCATTTATTTTCAAGATATGATGATTCTCTTCATTTTGTGTAGGATAGCAACCCAAACATTGTCTTATGATAAAAAAACAGCTGGTTTTGTCACGCACACTGCAAGGGCCTTTAACTTTACTGCCTTTACTTGCCAGGATAGCCTTTCTAGAGATTTTCAATTGTCAGAGAAGTGGAGTCATGCTTTGGCTCTATTTTCTGCTCTCTTGTGTGCCTTAATTAGTGCCCAAACTTGGCAGATGCCACCAGCCTCAGTGAGGAAACCACCGTATCTACAAAAGAATGCAATGTATCTCATTACCTTTAAATCCTTCCCCTACTGTGTCATTTGGCCTCAGTTGGCCAAAAGAGGGAAAGAAGGAAACCGTGCTCCCACTGCTTCTCTTCTGTATCTTTAATGCTGTGGGACCAGGTGGACACCCAGAGGAATAGATTTTCTGAACAGAGGAATTCAGTGAATAGAGGAACCAGAGCTGAGGATGTCCAGTCTTTGGATTCAAAGCAAACACAGCCTGATTAGCCTATAAGAATTAGATTTTTTTTTTTCCATAAGGTGAATGCATAGGTTTGTTCCCCCTCTACAGATAATCAGTCCTTAATCAGTTTTGCTTTGCTAACTGAGACTAGGTTTTCAGTAATGAAATGGTAACTTGGCTTAACTTGCTTGGGTGTTACCTTAGGGTACCAGTTAAGTTCAAGTTCAAGGCTACGAAGGAAGTTAGGTTTCATTTTATCTGTTTAGCTGAGGTAAAATCTAAATGTTTGTCTTACCTAAATGGAACAGAGCAAACAGAAGAGCCGAAGGCCAATATTTGGATGTTCGGCAGAAAGCTGTGACTTCAGACTGATTTTGTATTTCTTTCTGGTGTCTAGTTGGTATTCCTCGTATAGAAGCTGAGGACACAGGTTAGATAAGTATCAGAGCATGGAAGCAGAAGCACTAGAAGATTGTATGAATAACCACTGCGCTTTCTAGCGAGGGTAACTACTCTTAAATGTGATAAAGAAATGGAATTACAGAACCACATTCTCCTCCACCCCAGCCAGGCACCTCCACGTTCACAGAGCCCCAGACCACAGAAGCTGCACCTATGTCTTCAGGATAGGTGCTGATTTTGAGGTCTGTGTATTTCCAATGCATCACCTATTTGCTGGGGATGATTTTGTATTCATGGACAAATTTGACATCGGAAAAAAAGAATCTGGAGGAACTATATTATCGGTGGCACTTGGTTATTACTGGTGGCTTTCACACACTAAGCTTCAGGGCGCAGACTTGACTTGCTGCCTAGTGCCAAACAAGACGACCGAGGCAGCTGTAGTTTACTGAATTCTACTTCTCTCCATTAAGAGGCAGAACTGTTAACAAAAAAATTGCAATTCTAATCCTCCTTGTTAACACTTAAAACTAAAAGGATATTACTATGTTATCCTGCTTATTAGATAAATTATGAACAATTTAGTCATACATTGATGCCTACACAAATTGATATTGAGTAAAGTTTTAAGGAATGAAATAAATACAAGCTCACGTCAGTAGTACTGACTGCAGTTCTTACCATGTGTTTTTATTCAGCTAACTTTGCATTATGAATAGCACTGTTTGGGAAAAAAAAAAAAAAAAAAAGGACAGAACAATTTCACAAGACCACCCAGAGGAAGTGATACAAGGCATTATTGGGTGAACTCATGGATGATGAGTCAGCAGTTCTTGCCTTATGTCACGCTGGGTAGAATATGCCAGAAGTCCAACGCCTGTAGAAGAACATATTGGAAAGCTCAGGCAGGAAGGCTAAAAGGATATAAAACATTAAGAAAGAAGGAAGTGTAGCAGCTCACCAGGAACATATGACAGAGCACAGGCAAATAAATATTGAAGGATGAGGTTTTTTGGTTTCACGTGATCACCTCTCTTCTAGGCATTATTGAAATCCCTGCACCCCTCAGATCTTTATCTTGCCGCATGGCAGCTCCCATCCTTCCCTTCTCCCTCACCCCGAACTGTTGCTTGTCACTCTAGCAAACTGCCTCTAGACTTTCCTCCTGCTTCTGAAGTCATCTTGGAGTGAGGTGGCTCTGCACCACCCTAACGGTGCTGGCTGAAGGTTGATTAATACAGCTTGTTTGAGTCTTGGGCTTTGTGATTGCGGGGGACCACAATTTCTGGGCTTGGATAGGCTCAGTCATTTACTGTTGAAATCTAAAAAAGTAGGGCCAAGAAGCAAAACCTGTTTGTGAATTTCTGGAAAAAAAATTTAACCTATCAGGCGGAAACCGAGAGGAATTACCTGATTACAGCTGTGCCAAAGAGTTTAGTCAATTACTCACAAAGTTGTAAGAAATAGGTAGCATAAGTGGAAAAGGTAATTAGGGAAGTGAATTACCTATAACCTCCTGTGCGGTGTGGAAACTGCCGATGAGCTGTACCAGGCGGCGCTGCTAAAACAGCAAACTGAGTCAGCATGTCTCCTCAGCAGCCCCGGTGTGTCCAACCTACCGCAATTTGGAGATCTGTAAGGGAAACACCAGAAATACCACCCTCTGCTTTCGAAGCAAGCTGCCCTCCACAGAGACCGGAGAGCTGGGCTGCCCACGCTTCCTGCCTGGAGAACATTCTCTTTTCAAAGGTGAATTTTATTTGCAAGAAAAATTACATGATTGTATTTAAGTTACGGACAAAAATGCAAGAGCTGCAACTTCACACAGCTGGATTACCACAGACATTTTACTTTCCACTGCACTAATACAAAGCGCATGAGAATGTTCCATTAAGTGATACACACGCTCCCAAATAAAGTTTACAAGGCAAATGGTTAATGGGTAGTATATCTTCTATTCTTTTAAAAAACACCATCAAGTTTTAAATGGTTGGATTTTAAATGGACAGTTACATCCTCACCTCGTTATCAGACCTTGCACCGTTTTCCCAGCACCAGCAGGGGCTCAGCAGTAGCAGGCGATGCCCCGGTGGGAGCACAGTTGGCGAGTTCAGTGCTGGTCAGCCACTGCAGAGAGGTCAAGTCAGGAGAGATATGGGAAGTGATGCTCCCAGACTGAGCAGAGAAAACTGCAGTCATTTTTCTTCCCTTCTTAAGTTTCTCCCTACACTTTCTTGGTGCTTGTCCCTGGGTAGCTAGGATGAAGGGGCTACTTTGCACAACCTGTCCCTCCAGCAGGGCTAAGGCACCTAGGGTAAGGCCAACAGCATCAATGCTGGCATCAGGCACCACAGAGAGAGGATGAAGCTTGTGCTGCTGGAAGTGGGGCATTGGCCTGCCTTAGACAGACCTCACCAAGGTCATGCCAGCAGCCTGCGCTGTGCCCTTTCTGCTGATAAACCTGGGACTTCAGACCAGGGCTCCGTCATGCCAGGGCAGAAGGAGTAAGGGAGGAGATCACTAGGCTCCCAGAGAAACTCAGAGGGCAGCTCTTGTCTCTCCTTCCACCACTGGGACGCCAGGGGCAGGGAAATGCAGTCATTACAAAGCCTATTAGAGAACATAATTAACTCCAGCTGGAACTTTTGAACTCAACTTTTAAAAACCTCTCACCTCTTGTTAAGAGTATTAAGCAATCACTTCTTCTAAGACCTCAAAGAGCACCGCTTCCTTCATATTGATTCAATATTTAATTGACACAGATAGGCTCCTTCTCTCCCTTCGATCTAAGAAATAACTTACAGGCCCTGTACCGAAAACATCAGCCTCACCAGAGGACTGACTGTAACAGAGATGAGTGATAGCTGCTACCCTTCAGCGCTCTGTGTGGGAAAAGGCACATGCATTTTATTCTAAGGTGCCTCAAACTCAGAAAACTCACAGGATGGTTTGAAGCAGTTTTGGGGGCTTTATTTATTTATTTAGTTATTCCTATTTAAAAACTGATGTTATAAAAGGGAGAATTAATGTAGGAAAAAATATAATCGCTATTCTTTTCCTGCCGAGGAGGCAGCAAAGTTAGGAGAGTGCTCCTTCATTTTTACTGATCAGCGGCTGTTCAGCAGACATTAAACAATAGGGAACATGAGTAGCTTGTATGTGCTTTGCCAAATTAAATGCTATTTTCAGTATGACCGTGGGGGAATGATTCAGCAGTTTCCTAGCCAGCAAGTCGTTCAAATCTATCCCAGAGTATTTTGAGGCTTGCTATCATGTGTTCCTTAGTTATAGTTTTCCGTTTTTACTTATCTGTGATTATGTGGTAAATCTATTAATGTATCACTCATTAGAAGTATGAGAGCACACAAAGTTATACAACAGAAGGAGAGGGCGCAGCTGAATGGATACAGTTTTCACTAAAAATATTCCCACTGAACATAATTATCTTTGGCAATGTACTTCAGTTCTTGTGAGAAAACTGTTTCAACCCAGGAGACCCCAAACCCACGGAAATATAACCGTGACAGGGTGAACTCGTTCGTATCACACAGTACAGCTTTATGTCGCTGCGGGCAGGCAGGAGGGTTAGCAACCTTCTCAAGGCTGCTAACACAGAGGAAGCAAGCTGTATGTATCTCCTGGACTGGGGCTTGATTTGCAATCATTCATTTCTAGTTTTTGTGATGACCAAAAAATACAGTGATTAGAGGTCAGCTATAAGGCAAGCAACTTGAAATGACAGAGTACCAGTGAGCATAAACATAGCTGAATTCTACCTTTTTATCTTAAAATATGTGATGTGTGTGAGAAATGCTCATGTTCTTTAACCTGCAGCCAGGTGTGTGCTACTCTGTCATTGCAGGTAGGTGTCGAGGGTTCATTCTGTGTAGCAGAAATCCAGCATCACGAGCAGTGAGCAGCGTTCTTCCTGCCTTTGCCGTAAAACCTTGAGTAGAACTAAAAAGGAAACAAAGCTCATGTGATGATGGGCGCTTTTTGGCAGTTTGTAAATCCCCTTTCCTTATCCACACGGGGAGGCCTAGCATGGTGCCCTCTCCCCGTCTCGCCGGGCAGCCGGTTACCTCACGTGCCGGGGCCTCCCACGGAGGAGCCCTGGTGCCTCACTGCGGGACGTGTTACGGCCTCCCTGCTCCAATAAGCTTAGATGTCATGGTCCCCCCCTCAATTTTCAGTTAGAAAATAGGATGCAGCACATCTGATGCCCCTTGTCCACCTTCTTGCTCATACAGAGAAGAAAAAAAAACCAAAAAGCCTGTGTGAGACGCTGCCTCTGCAAGCTCCTATGGCCTACAGAGCTGTGAGGTGGCCTGGGGCCCAACAAGCGACCGCGCAGCTCCCTGCAGGAGCAGCCCTGACGGGGACTGCTCGGCAGGTCTGTGGGGCAGGAAGGTTACTGGGAAAGCAGGGAGAAACTTCTGGCACCCCTGTGGCCAAACTTGCTTCTCTGGAGAAAAAAAATAAAAAATATCTCATGGCATTTCCTTTGCAGGGAGGGGCAGGGAACGAGAGGTGGAAGGAATCTGACCTGAGAACGGTGCCCGCTGAGAAAACAGAGTAATCAGCACAGTTCTCAGTGGAATTTGGTGAGAATTCACAATGTTTTTGCAAATTCAGTCAGTGATCGAGAACTGAAGTGAGGTTTACAGCTAGGCAATAAAACCAGATACTGGTTCAGTGACTGAGCTGGGGCGGGGGGTGGAATTATTGAGGAAAGAAAAGCCACAGGTCTTGCTCAGCCTCAAAAACTTGAATGTTCTTGGCAAAAACAAACAAAAATTAGCAACAAAAGAACACGCACTCCAAAATGTATTTTGGGAAAGCCAAATTATTGAGCTTTATCCAAAATGTGACTTAAAGTATTATTCTTTAAACAAAAGTTACTCTGCAAAGTAGAACACTGAAATGTTTTTAAATGTCAAACCCCAAACTTTTTTTTTAAAAGTCAAGAGGAAAATTTGTTTGTTTTAGTTGAAGCCGTTCAGTGATTTAATCCAAATTCACAACAAAATTTCCTTGCTGCTGTAGTGCCAGCCTATTGATTTGTATGGTTGGAGAGGGGAACGTGATGTGGGAAAATGAAATGGTAGGAAGTGCCACATGGCACCAAGGCCCCACAACAGCAACAAACCAAAGAATTAAGAAAATAAATAATCCCCTCCAAGAATTAATCAATTTCCCTCTGGCATAGGTAGCACCAGCAAAATTGCTGTCAAGGGTTTGGGTGCTCCTGCATTCACTCAGCTCATGTTCATGTGGGCAAGATTAAATGTTTTGACAGGAAAATGCAGAAGTGAGGCTTCTCTTGTGAGTTTTTCTCCTGGCTATTTTTGGCAAAGCAGGGCCCTGTAGGTAGAGACTAGATAAATAAATCCTTTTTTTTTTTTTTTCAGTCATTATAAGGAGGGCAAGTTTTTATGAGAAGATATGTTAAAAGGCATCTGTAGTGGCTGCGTATTTTAGCAAAAGCTGACCTGTAGCTACTGGTTTAACACAGCATGAATTAGTAACTCAAAATGAAAGCTTGCTTTTCACTGGATTCCCACAGAGTTTACATTGTTGTGAGCAAGTAAAGCCCAAGGAAGAGATGAAAGCCTTACACAGCGCTGGGCTCGTCGGCCTCTATGTAAGGCAAAGTTCAGCTCTCTGCTCGCCGTCGCTGAGATTCTTGGCAGGCACAACAAAGCTTTCCTCCCACCACTGCCGGAGCCGTGCCACGGCTGTTTTGATGAACATCTTCCCTGTTTTAGTCTCAGAGAAGCTGACAGAGGACACCGAGTGTTATTACCTGTGTCTTCTGTGTGGGGGTGTGTGTGGGGAACTAAAATGGACTCTGTCAAAAACTTCTGTGTTGGTTCCTTCAGAAATTACTTAAGTATTGAAATTTTATTGGAAGTTCCAAACAATTCAAACAAGTGGTTGTAATGAATGGAAATCTGGCAATCCAGAGCATTGGTAAAGGTAATGATTTTATAATACCTTGCACTTACCTTAGATTCTTTTAGCACAGCTGCTTGTGAGTTTCCTGGGTGGTGACAGCCTTTTCTTCCTGTTTTTTTCTCCATGTAAAGAAGTTTCTTGCCAACACATGTTGTGTTTTTTGGATGGAGATATGACTGGCTTTTACTTTCTTTCATCTTGTCCTTCTGTCTAAAACATCGTGATGATAAAACTGCATGTGTGAGTGGCTCTGTATGCCTGGAAAACCAAACACCCTCTGATTAGGCTCCAAAATCACTTCCCCTGGAAAATACCATTTAATGACAACAGAGGAGTCTGTATAGGACCTTCCATCCTTTAAAAGATGAAACAATAGTACCTCTGCCACTCACCACCCACTTCAGATTAATAATGTTTATCTAATAATGCTAATTATTAGAATGATGAGATGTGAACACAAAAGGTTGGTTGGAAGCTAAAAATACTGTCTGTCTTGTTACTGAAGTGTTACCAGAATGATGGTTACAGCTGATCACAGAATAGCCGTCCACTTTTCCAACTGCAGGTGTTGAGTCTGTGCTGACACGAACAGAAGTCGTACTCAAGTGGTCAGGAGATGTGTGCAGTTTCCTATAAGACAAGTTTATAACTACTAGTGTATATTTTCAGCTGCATTAAATCACAAGCCTGAGTTCTGGTTACCAAGCCAGAAAGCAGCTATTGCACAACACGGTAACATAGCTCATTAGGTAAGAAACAATTTGTTACTTTGAGCTGAAATAGTAATAATCCAAGTGTTAGGAGTCTTACATATTTTGGAAGGGTCAGGTTTCTCCTTTAAGTTAGGCTTAACATACAAGGAATGATGGGGAGCAATCAATGCAATGATTTAAGCTTTGTGAACCTAGCGGTTCTCCACTGCGAATAAATATTTCTCCGTTGGCCTGAAATAATGCTCTCTGTTGCTTCTGTTCCCTGAGCTAATGGGGAGCCAGGGAAACTACAGTTTAAACTGAGAGACTACAGGTGAAAAATACACATTTTACATGTTTTCCACAACAGCCTAAGTTCTGTTAACTGGCTGGGCAGTGGGAGTGGACGCAAGAAGTAAATGCAAGCATCCATGCATTAGCAACCACCCTGAGAGCAGCTCTCACGGTTTGAGAACAGATTGCCATCACTCTGACCTTCAGACCTGCTCAGCACCTTTAGGCTGACCTCCTAGCTCGAGTGCATTCCTCCCTGAGCCTTCACCCAAGTCTCAGAGTTTCATCCAGTATCTCGGTCAGAGGCTAAAGCCCCCTCCTTCCCTCCCACCCAGCGGCCCGTTGTGCTGCAGCCTGGGCTTTTCCGTGCCCACAGGAGCTCACAGCATCAGCGGCCTCTGCCCCCCTGCAGGGCTCATGCCAGGCGTGGTGAAATGCCTGCAGAGAAGAGCAGCCTGGGAGGAGAAAAATACTTCCCACGGATGCCCTCAGTATTGAGGGAGCAATACAGCGGGAGCAATATCTGCTGAGGTTTCCGCAGTGGTATTCTCTATTTGTTGGAAGTTTTGTCCCGTTATTTAGGCTGACAGTGTGTAGATTAAGGACTAAGTGGACCGATGCAGGCCAGACCTAAAGCCCATGGAAGTTGATGGGGGAAAAAAATACTTGCATAGGTTTCAATGGGCTCTGGATCTCATGAGCAATGGACTTACAAGCTAAATTCAATCTAGCAACTATTTTCAGTACACAGGCACTTAAAATGATTAATTATGAGGTGGTTCGGGGCTCTATTCCACACCTTTACCTCCTTCCCTCCCATTTTCTGGAGACACGCTGCGTCTCCAAACGGAGTGCAACACAGGGCTCCGTTTTTGTGCCGCAGTCCTGTCATAGCACATCTGTTACCAGAAATGTTAAGGCTGATTTTGTTTGAGAATCAACAATCTCCATTACATTTTGTGAAGCTTCAAATGCTAATTTATTGATAAAGTAGTGAAAATCTTTCCTTAAACAGAGATGTGGAGTACAGTAAAACATTTCTACGCACAGTACGAAGATGTGGGTACAAGGTCAGCAGTGTACAAAACACCATCTGCACCACCCCAAGTCTCTGCTTAATTTAATACAAGGAACTCCACCTCAGCCCCAGAATATATGCAACTGTCTTCCACCCTGCCACTAATACGGAAGAAATTTTGTGCTGGAGAGCAGCTTAATCTGCTGGTTCAAGAGGCCGTGAATAGCAAGGATGCTTTAGCTGCTGAAGAGCCTGCCCCAGTGCCTGTTCTACAACAGGAGGGCTAACCACGACATGTGGCTGCCGACTCCAAAACATTAAGTCTAAGCGAACCAGAAAATTCACGTGATGCCTCTTACCTCAGGATCACTTGTTGGAATATTTGCTGTTATTTAGTTCTGCACTTAGAAAGTCGTGTGTCTCAGCACAGATTTAGCAAATGTAATTATGCTGATACTTGTAACTATGGAGTTTCATTTCCTTGAAACTCTTCTCTTTCTTCTGACCTTGGAAAAGCAGAAATACATGAAGGAAGTCAAATTGTTTTCAATTGGTTATCTATGGAAAGTTGGCACATTCCTCACATGATCTTTGTTTTTGCCTCGAAAAGAGCTAATGTGCTTCTTTCGCCTTGCATATGGTCTGAAATGAACTTCTGTTGCTCCCGTTTGCAAGCTTTCAGAGTTGTTGTGTGTTTTTTTTTTCTCCCTCCTAACCCAGGCTAGAAAATAATAAAAAAAAAGATTGAAATGGAACAAATATTTTATGAGTTATAAATATATTTATAATATTAGCTTCAAGTAATTTCAGCTGCTAGGATAAGAAGGGATTCTCAAATGGCGTTTTAATTAGAAAGCGGTTTTGTAGTAGTTTGTATTATGGTCCAACACTTATTTGTTTCGTCAGAGTGTCACTGGCGAGAGTGTCTTCTGGCGAGAGACACTCGCCAGAAATGTGAGGACGAGAGGCAGCAGCTGCAAAATGACTGCGCATGGCTAAGAGACGCTGAGCAGAAAGGCATTGCAACGATGTTCAGACATTTTGTGTACGACAAAAGCTTAAATAGAGCAGAGAAAAGAAAAACAACAAACAGTAGGATATGTAAAAGCATTTATTTTGTCTGCCTATACAGCTATGTCTAAGAACACATTTTTTACATGTCACCTGCTAAAGTTAGCCAGGTGTTTCTGCCTTTAGGTGAATTAAATCTGTTTTAAATTTCATTTGTTTACTACAGCATCAGAAACAGTTTTATTTATTTATTTATTTATTTATTGGTCCCGGAAATACCTCGGCTTCTATGAACAGGGCAAATGTGTTTCTTGACCAGGTTTCGGAGGTTCTGTCTCCTGGTGAGCTCCACATTCAAGGGAAGAATGAGTTATGCCACATCAGCTTTTGCTATTTGGTTGACAATCTGTGGGGGAAATTGCTTTCGTGAACCTTCCTCATTGCAATTTAAAGTGGTCAGTACCAAAGCCCTAATATACACACCGTGCTTAATGGTGTGTATTCACTATGTAAAGCAATATGTGTGATAGCACATGTGTACCATCACATTCTACATGGCATTTCAGAAGGGGAAACGTCTTCAAAAAAGAACCCCTGGCTGTAAATAGTCTATTTTAATAGATCAAGATGTGAGCTCAGTGCATTGTGATTCCAACAAGAAGCACGCAGCACGCTCTGCGATTTGCTCTAGGGAGCAACTGTGTTCATTGTGCTCATGACATGTACAAATATACAAGAAATAATACTTCTGAGGTTTCACATCCTTTCACAGTGTAATCAGAAGAGCCAGGAGTAGACGTCTGAGCAGTGACAGGGGTACTGCGGAGTCATATGTTTCCCATGGAAGTCAGTCGTGACTTCCCACTCTTCACTGCCACGCATCTTCAAAGCACAAAAACAGCTTGTGTTTTGGGCAGGACAATTATTTGCTTCACATCAAAGTTTTTTGCAGCTCTTAATTCAAACTAGGTTTCAAAGGAGTAAAGCTACTGCAGGTCTGCATAACACACAGGTGGCGATGCCTTTTCCGCCTCTAGTACACTTTCTACTGATAGATCTCAGTCTCCTTTGCAAACATTAACTAAGCTGCCTGCCAGAAAGAAAATGTGGTTACTGTGTCAGAACAAGGGCTGCTGCTAATTATTGCTATAACTCTTCAGCTTTTGCAAAGAATTATAAAAACAGTCACCCCCACACCTTACCTGCTGTGCAATTGCAGTGTGATACCTCTCCAGGTCCTTCAGTCTCGAGTATCTGAGTGGTCTAGGCCTAGGTAGTGGGATTTGGTCTTTCAGGATCGTGCCCTTGTCGCTGCTTTGATTGGTCCTAGGAGCAGAAGTTTAATGAAATAAAAATAGGCCCTTTGTCTTATGCTTAATGGATTAAACTGCTGTCTGAAGCCCGTAGTTAAATGTCATACTTAATAAAT
This sequence comes from Heteronetta atricapilla, assembly GCA_011075105.1. Classification (NCBI taxonomy): domain Eukaryota; kingdom Metazoa; phylum Chordata; class Aves; order Anseriformes; family Anatidae; genus Heteronetta; species Heteronetta atricapilla. The sequence continues at coordinate 4,142,199 of CM021737.1, forward strand.
AAAAAAAAAACAACTGGAAAAATGAATTATAAAAGGGATGACTTATCCTATAAAGATCTCTATCAGCGTATTCTGCTGTAAGAATCTATGAATGGAGATGCTCATTGGGCGTAGACAACCTTCCATGATTATCTTGACACAGGTATTAAGCTATCCACTTCATCTTTGACACAGGAGTTCAGCGTTCACTGATGAAAAACGTGGACAAGGCTATTGCTCCCGTAGTGCTGGCTGAATGGCAGCGCAGCGCAGGGCCTTGTGGCCGCTCTGTGTCCCCGAGCACCGGGCTCGGCGCTGGGCTGGTGGGGCCACCAGGGCCGGGGGACTCTGGGTCCTCTGGGTCCTCCCTGTGACAAATGCTGCTTCTGCAGGCTGTTTGCAGCAAGCCAGTCGTGAACATCAGCTTTGGAAATTCACACTCAGTCCAAAACCTGTGTGAGCGGAATGTTGTTTCTGTTCCCTGTGGTTAAAACAGGACTTTTGTTTTGTGGCGCATTCACACTAGGCTAGCCACTCCAGCTATTACTTTGCAGTTCTCTCCAGAAGCTTTGTGCCCCCACAGAGAGGTGAGTGAGGTTGTTTTTTGGCATTGTATTCACCTCTAGAAATCATCGCATCTCCATTCTAAATCCTTTACCGAAAAGCTCTTTAGACTTGAAATTTTTGAAATGGGGACAGAAAAAACTCCTGGTTTGGTTCAAGAACAAACTAGGACAAAAAGTGTTTTCTCTTGTACCAGCCTTCCTTGTGGAAGGAGCAGAGCTGGCAGCACTACTGTCTTTCCAGGCAGCTACACTGGTAGCAGCAACAGTGGAGGCAGACGGCCCTGGCGATAAATAACCTTGTTCTCCTGACTGCTGTGCCCAGAAGCCCCCAGCCCAGCCGTACATCTCAGGCAGAATCCAGGCATGAGGAACAACGTTTGTCTCCTTAGCTTCGCGTTACATGGTGCCATTAAGACCTCTGTTTTGTACTTTACTTTAAACCTCTGTGTTTTCCTTTTCTAATCACAAACCCTCAAGTTCCTCATCAAGATGCATCCCTTTCTGGGCCAGCCCAGGAGAGGCGGTTTGGAAAGAGGAATCCAAGTGTCTAAGGAGTCCGGTCCCAACACTGTGCTTTCTTCTTATCTCTTTGATTGCCCTTAGCCATCCCTGCCAGCCTTCAGACTGACTTGTTTGTTCAGGCTGCCAGACTCGCTGGAGTCAAAGCCAAGGGGAATTTTTCTTTTTCCACAATGTGTTTTCTGGGGGGTGGCCGTGCCGGGGAGCTGCCTCCATCCCCAGCCGTATGAAACGCATGTCATCTCATGAAGGAAGTCCGCTCTCAGGAAGAAGAGGAAGGAAATACTTTTCCTGTTTCATATTAGCTCCAAAGACTTGCAAGCTACCTTTGTGATTAATCCAACCGAGCTGCAGTTTGTTGGTACGAAAAGAGATGTGCATGTTGCTCTGAATGCTTTTCCTCTTTGGAATTTGAACATGGAATAAAATCCTTGGCGTAGGTGTATTTTTAATAGGAAAAATTGTGTATTTTTCCTCCAGTCATGCAGTTGGCCGTAGATCAAAAACTGAAGATAAAAGCACTCGGAGTGAGAGGCATACTTGAAGCTTTCTCCATCTCAGCTATTTAAAAGTTCTTTTCTAAAAATACATTTTAGCTAGACTGAAAGCTGCGCTTTGAGACAGTCTGAAAGATGCTTCAGCTGGATGAGGCCACCCGTGGCAAGGTATGCTTTGCGGGAAGGCAGTGGTTAAGGACTGCTTTGCTGCTTCTTTTCAGCCTTCCTGTGGCCCTGGAGGTCCTTGTGGGAACATGTTCCAGGGGAACCGCAACCACAGCTCCCTTACTTTATCGCCTGGGTGGTTCATTCTTTGGCAGGATACCTAAAATAAATACATGGCCATGTGAAAAGTTAAAGGAAAAGCTGAAAAACAGTAAAAACTGTAAGTAATGAGAGCTACAATGAAGACAGTGCATTACTCAAGAGTTGGTTTGTTGTTTCAGTTTTTGTTTTTTACTCTTTTTTGTGGCTAGTCAGACTGGTCTTTCTCTGCACAACTGGGGGGACAGCTAAGCACGAAAGATCCCCTTTTGTAAGCCCTAGAAGCCACAGCAGATTTGCTCCATCAGCTTTCTCAGCGGCTTAGGTGCTGGGAGCAGGAGAGAAGTGCCGTGACTTGTTAGTGGTTCGATGAGCAGAGATGTCTGAAGTAACGCTTAAGGAACACACATGACCCTTAAGTCATATGATATTGATCTGGGGAATGTGCTCGTGGGATTAAAGCAGAGTCTGACATGTTTTTCAGCTTTGATTTACCAAAAGTCAAAATATCTCACATGACAAAATACAAATTTTAGCTTTAATCTTTGAGGCCTACCAGGCCTCAACAGTGTCTCATTTCACATGATCATTTGGATCTGGGACCATCTGGATATTTTCTGAGTTTGTCATCATAAACTGGGATGGCTTTAGTTTCTTTGGAAATGAAGGTGAAAAAATACATATATTGAAACATCACCAGTGTATTTGGAGGCCTTGCTGCTCTTTTTAGTATAGACAAATCCAGCAGGGTAAGCAGTGAGGGTTTTTGTCACCCGATGCAAGGTGCGTCTTTCATTACACATATCCCTAACCTTTTACATCAATATTGAACAACTTTTTTCCCCATCTTTCTTAAAAGGCTGTAATTTATAAACTTTTCAACAGGATGATGTATGAAAGGAGTTCCTCAGTGGGATTTTTATCTTTCCAGCACAGGAGCCTCGAATTGAGCAGTGCGTACATTTCCACAAGCTGTTCGACTGCTGACATACTGTCTGGTGACATGTTGTGCTACCTTCCCGAAGCAAGCAGAAAGGAAATAACAAACCACATATAATTTGTGTGCCATGGAAAGAGTCCCCATCCTTTTGGCGACAACCTCACAGCTGTACTTGTGGGTGCCTGACCTCGCTTTTGGGCACGAGCCTTCTCTTAGTGAAATGTTCTGGGTTTCCCCCTTGCAGGTCTTAGCTCTAGACAAGGAACTACTGCAGCAGATGCCTGCCTGTGCAGAGCAAGTGTACTCCATGGTGTGGGCACCAGACACGCACCGTGCAGCCCAGGGATGTGAGGTGGTCTCTGTCTTTCCTGACTAGGGTAGCAACTTCTCCATGTGATTGACCTCATGGGCTTCAGTGGGATTGTTTGTAATCTTAAACAGGGATGTATGCTCAACTAACTGAATTGCTGCCCAAGTAAGCTCTTTTTTTTTTTTTTTCTCTCCTACATCCAAGGCTTGATATGCAGGATTTATTTATTTAGCATGCTAAACTACCACCGCTGCACGCTAAATTTGATTAGAATTTCCTTTAATCATTTTTAATAATAGCATCTGCTCCAGGGTTTTAGGAAAAAATAAACAAATTGTAAATGTTCTGTGTATATCATCTGGTTCTGATTGCTGACTTCGTTTTGTTTTCTAAATAGCAACGGAACCGATTCAGCAAATACAGGAACAGTCCAGAAGCATGGTATTGATTAATGAGAGATGGTTTGGAGATGCCTGCCGAATAGCTCAGCGCATTCTGGGTGTGTTTGTGTATTTCAGAGAGATCCCCTGATTTCCCTTGTTAGCACAATGTTGGGAGTTGATATTGCTCACACTACAGGCAAGGGAAAACACTGCAAGGGAACAGATTCTTTGCTAAGGAGCAGTGCCCTGTCTTGTGTTGACGGAGTGTGTAAAGGATCCTTTTTCATTAAATTACAATTTCCATAGAAGAAAGTCAGAAATTAGTGTCTCAAGTATTGTGGGAACATAAATTAATTTGAAATATGAAATCTAATGTAAATCTATAGAAGGGTGTTTCCTAGTAACTTCTTCAGGCTAAGATGTTCAGAAAATTAGATGAATTAAAAAAAAAACAATAGCCCCAAATGTCACATTTCCTCTTTTTAAATGACCAATTGCTTTCAAAAGTGCAACCACGTATGCTACTGAAAGAGTTTAAGGGAAGAAGGGATTGGTAAAATCTGTCTGAGCAGCGATATCTGATCTCCCAAGAATGACTCTTGATACAGGATATGGTATGCAATTCTTGTCTCATCCTGTGGCATTCTATGCCAGGTTACCATTAATATGTCAAATCCCTTTCAAGACCTGGTGTTCAGATTTGAAATGTGCTCTTCCTTTCCGTTCACCTTATTGCTTTCTAAAGTGGAGCACAGCCATGGGACAATACATCAATAATAGATGCTGCCTTTCCTTCCCATGTGCTCCCGACAGTATCTGTGCGCCTTCTCTAAGCTATTGGTTAGGACTTGGCATGTTTTTCTAAAGAGAATAGGCTGTAAATACTCATACCTGCTCACATGTGTATTGGACATATTGGTGGATTCGTAGACGAATAATGGGCTAAGCCAGACACGGCTGCCAGGTTATTTCTGTAATAATTTTTCGTCTCTTTTCTCTTGAAAAACAGAAGCGTCACTGAACTACGTCAGCTGGGAACTTAGGCTGAAGGTAGACTGACTGCCAAGAACATTTTTCAAAGTATTCAACTTGCCTCCCATCTTTCAGTCCTTTATAGTCAGATTTACAAGTGTGGTGCACCAAGTACTTCCTTCCCCTCCTTGTTTCCAGACCACTTTAATAAAGGCTATCACATACGTGATTAAAGTAGTTAAATTCTAATAGTCTACAAACATTTGGAGGATGCTATGTACCCTCCGAACTATTTTTGAGGTTACTCATTACTTTAATCAATTAATGTTTGTTTAAATGCAAACACAGCTGTTTCATATGTTTGTTTGTTTTCTGTTCCTTTCACGAGGGACTCATGAGATGAGCAAACAAAACACGTTGGGTTGAAAAACTTTATTTCTTCAAAGCCTGTAATCCCAAACGACAAATATTCTTGCTCTCCAAATTGCAGAGGGTGGAGAGGGGGAGAACTGTTATTTTCTGTTGCCTTTTGGTTTGTAATTTACCCTAACAGCCATAAATACGAGTAAAACCGAGCTTCCAGTTACTGCTTTTAAGATGGAGCTCGTCTCCATCAATGAGATACCAAAACGCACAGATCTTTTTCCCCAGAAGAGCTTTTATGCTCCTCTCCATCAAATATGCTTTCCTACAGGACAATTCAGTGTTTACCATTTCCTCGAGTTTTTTCCAAAAAATACAAATAACCTCATTTTGCTCTCTTTATATATATATTTCCTTCATTTTATGCTAATTTTTCTTTATGAGCATCAAACATTTAACCTTTTTGATAGTTTGAGCTGGTAGGAAATACAGGATCGGCAGACTTGCACGGAGGGCTGGTTCACATCTCTTTCTTTGCAGTGTGATCTCATCAATGAATAGTCAAATTGAATTTGGAAAATCAACACAGGATTTAAAAAAAAAAAAAGGCTGCTTTGTAACTCATTCTACTTAAAAATAATTAATGCTGACTGGATTTCATTAAAAAAGTAGTTTTTAATTTATTATTTGCAATTGAATGTTTACTGTGAAATTCTTTACTCTCTTAATTTCTTGAGAGGAAATCATACCTAAAGATTCCGAGTTCATTTCCGTGGAACCCTGCTGATTCCGTTCTTAATAAATTCTATAGATCTGAGCCTATGACTGTTATGAAACTTAAAAGAAAATGACAATTAAGGTGATTATTTCAGGAACATGTTAAGAAAATTCACCTAATCCCTATTGTTAAGTGGACAGATTTTTTCTCCTCTGAAGGAAAAAAAATTAGAACAAACGCCTCATTAAAAGATGTGCTTTCTGTGGCCTGTCAAGCTGCTTCCACTTTAAACTTTATTTAGATCAGTGCTATGTTTGCATTAGTCTAGATGTGGTTTCTTAGTAACTCTTGGATGGTAATTAAAAAAGATGTGCAAAGCTCCCGTGCGGCTTAGGTTCCGTCATGCCCACTTCCACGGCTCAGCTCTGTTTCCTTGTTAAAGACTTAGCACATTAAACAGGGTGCAAGGACTTGATCCGCATTTCTTGATGGCTATCCAGAACCGAGCACTTGTGAATGCTTTATGTCGACAGCATTTTGTTTGATCGGCAGATACCTGTGAAAGGGAAAGGTTTGCAGGCTTTGAGAACAGCAGGAGTTGGCTATTCCTTGTGCAAGAGCAGATTGCTCTTGAATTACAGGTACTACAGATGTGAGTGCCAGAGCTTGATTCCGTGGGGACATAAAAGGAAATCAAAAAGAGCCCCGTTCCTCCTCTGTAACTTCCCTTTCTCATTACTCCTTTTCTGAAGATGGTCATTTAAATTTTTGTTCCCGTGATTATCAGTTGGATTATAGACCCAAGAGTTGTCTCCTGCAAATGTAGTGAGGTAGGACACATTTCTTCTGGGAGGGTGCTCTTTCTCTGGGAGCATCTGCTGATGGACTTGTCCAGTTATTTTCACCTCTTTTGCTCCCCCCACGGTCCAGCCCCCTGCTTGTTTCCTACCGTGTGACCTGCGGTGTTGTGCCCTAGGAGGAACTTTGCTGGGGGGGGTACGTCCCCTGCAAACATAGTCACTGTGACAAGCTCCTTGTAAAGGTTCTGGGTCATCTCTGGTTGAACATCTTGCTGCTCATGTGCGCATAGGTCAGCGGGGTCTTGAAGAGGGATCCTGATCCCCGTGCATTAGCGTAAGATTGCCCCGGCACTGCAGGTGGCCCAGTATGCAGGGCAGGGCAGGAAGGCACAGCAGCCACCTCTCCAACTTGGCATGACTGGCCAGCAGAGAGTTACACAAAAGGAGAGAAAATTGATTTCTAGGTTGGTTCCATTCAAAAAAAAGAAACTTCCTGCAATTTCTCTGTGTGCGTCTCCCTCTTCTCCCCTCCCCTTCCAAATAACTTTTGAACCCTTTGGTCAGTTTTAACCCTGTTTGAGCGAGAGGCTGCACTATTGCATGCTGATGGGGATGAGCAGCTGGTAAGAGGAGAGCGTTGCCATGAGCGTCCCGCTGGAGAGGAGCCTGTGGGGTGGAACCAGAGAATTCATTTGGAGAAGAGACGTGAATGCTCCAGGTAGAGGGAAAGTAGCTGCTGGAGACTGAGCTTAGAGAGCCCGAAGCCACAAAACCATGGGAAAATTTGCAACACTGTGCTGTGCACAGAACTTTTTTCTTTTTCCTAAAGCTTTTGGGCATGTTTCCTTCCCTTTTTTGTCAGTTCCCCTTTGCTGCTCCTTCTCTTGCTGACACTACTCTTGCAACGAGTCTCTGTAGGTTCATTCCTGCTTGACCAACAAAGGGATAAGCACAGAAGCTGCGTAAAATGTCTTTGCGCGTTGGATTTCTGCATTGTACATCACACAGGTGTATGTAGGCTGAACAACTGCTTGAACTTCTGAACAGATCTCTATTTTTTTTTCTCACAAATAAACAGCCCTCTTTTTGAATTGTTCGTATGTGAACTGGCAGCCATCTATAGGTCGAGGTCTCAAGGGTGGCTTTGTGGTGTCGATATCTTTGCAGTGTTATTGCCAGCTCTACTGGATTTTTTGCCTTACCTACATAAATGGCTTGAGTTAGAGCTGAGAAAGGCCGCAGAAAGCCTCCAGCATTCGTATTTCCTATCCCATCTTCAGCTGTTTTGTAAGTAATTCTACTTACAACGCATTATTCAAGGTTGAAATGTTTTTGGAATGTTCTTTGCTGGTTAAATGGAAATTTTTATTTATTGCTTCCAGGTGATTTTCAGTGGTGTGTGTTTGGGGTGGTTTTCTGGCTTCTTCTAAACCAGATGATTTAGAAAGAAGTGTTTTTCATTATTATTATTTTATTTTGCAAGCGATACAAGTTTTTCTTTCCATTTAATCCTGGAGATCAGCTAGTGGATTTCACATAGAAAGAGGAAGATCAACTGCCACTGTATCCCCAGCCTGCTCACAGGATTTGCCATCCAGGAAAACCACACCGTACTGACTGCCTGACCAAGCACTACGGAAATTTTCCTTTCCTACCCTATGTGATAGTTCTCAGAAATCCCGCTTTCCTTTCCACCACGGCAAGCGAAAGAGGGCTCTTTTCAACACGGGCTCTTGCAGCTTTTAAATAGCCTCTTTGTGCTATTTTATATTTATATATTTTATATGCAGCAGATTTTATATTTGGTTATGCTTGTAGTACTTTGCCTTCTATGATTTTGAAGTGGCACGAGACACAGAGCAACCTCCAGGCCGTCAGTTCACGTGAAAAATAAGGAGAAAAGACTAAAGGGGGGCAACGTGGGGCTCGCACACCCTAACCTTTACTGTCTTGATCGCAACAGAGCGTTTGCTGCTGGTCTGTCACGTGGACGACAGGAGGGGACAAACCCATTCTTCTCCTAAGACAGGTTTCTGGTCTTTTAATTGTCTTTCATACATAATTGTAATGAATCCCCTGAACTTCCAGGTCCACAATTTTCAAAGGGGGAGAGGACTGTGACAGATTTTTGTCCTGTCCCCCATATTTATTCCTTAGAAGAACCGGAACTCAAAGCAAGAGAAGCCAAGGGGACAGGGAAGCTGTAAGCACAGCCAAAACTTCACCTGAACAAAACCTTTCAATGCAGAAGCTTTACTTTGGGGATATTGCACGTTGCCTTCGAGTTACAAACTGCAAGAACGCCAAATAACGTTACTATTATTGTTACTGCTTGTGGTGTAGGTAGCTGTAAATGAAAGAGATGACATCTCACATACTGCTGGGAGTTTTGTTTGTTTGTTGGCTTGTTCTGCTGGCTTGGGGATGAAATGAAAACTCCTTTGGTCACTAAGGGACATAAAAGAGCCAAGACAGCTGAGGCTTTGATCCCAGTATTAAATCTGGAAATATAATAAACTAAGTAGCATTGCAAACAAACACAAGTTGAGGCATCAATAACAGCAACTGATAGCCAGTTCAATGGCTGAGATGATCCAGAGCCTGTGCTATTTTAAAATCAGGGATTTATAAGCATAAGAAAGTCATTTTGAGAAGTAGGCCCCAAACTCTTCCTTTTCCGGGTAGTACCTTCTGTCTTGAAACCTATTCCTTTTCCCTGCTCTCATGAAGCAATTTGTTCCGCAGTGTCTGTTCACGAAAGATAAGGCTAATGCTTAGCAACACAGATGCATCCGTGTGGGTCGACAGAAGATGAAGGTCACAGCTCCAATAACGGTATTCATTGCGTGTTTAAAAACTCCTCATTACTTAACCGATGCTATTTTCAAAGCTAAGGAAAGATTCCCTCTCAGTTTAATGCTGCGACAGCATCAGGCTAAAAGCATTCACTTCGAACTACGGGCTGCTGCTTTTTTTGAAGTTTGTGTATTTTCCCCATCAGTACAGGCAAGGAAGAGGGTGCAAGGGGCAAGCGGCCTTGCAGCTGTGTGGGAGAGGTGCCTCCAGGACCCATTCCAGGGCTCAGGAACGCGCTAGGTGTAGGGGGGCTCCCGTGGCACAAGGGACAGGCTCTGTGACCGCGTGAGAACAGAGTGGGGTTTGGGACAGTTAGCATAAAAGCGTCATCCCCCACGCATGCAAAAGCTTCTGACAAAAAAAAAAAAAAGTCCTCCGCTGTTCTCAGGGCAACGTGGCTGCAGTTTGGTGACCATCTTCAACTGTTTATTTGTGCTTTTCAGGCTTAGTTCAAAGCCACATTTCTTCCCCCAGCCTAGCTCACTGCAAGGGCAACAAAAGCTTGTGCTGGCACAAGCCTGGCAGTGACTCAGGAGCAGAAATGAGCAGAGCAGCTTCACTAGAAGATAGGGGAATGCTTCTTTCCAGGGCAGCTGCTTATGTGTTTAACGTGTGTAAGAGACCTGTAACCTTCAGAAGTGCTGATCCAAACATTTCCGTAGCTCTGTGGTAACCCTTACACCCACACTGCTATTTACCTAGAGGGCTTTATTCTGGCTGTTATGCAGAACTTTTTCTTAACAGAAGTAGCTTGCACTACATCCACTTTAAACCCAACCACGCCGCTAGGAACACAGCTCACAGCAGCATTTTAAGATGTAGGATTTGCTGTGGGTTATATGTTTTTGTGCCCCGTGGAGTACAAAGCCAAAGGGTGCTTTTCCATGACTTCTGAACAGCCAGGATTTCAGGCTGAATTGCTTTGCAGTAACACAAGTTTCATCACAATGTCTGCCACCTTGTAATGATTTCATGTTGTGATGATCCTGCCGTAGCAAGTTCTCTCCTTCATGTGCTGAGTTAATAAAGTTGTTTAACTCCTGAGCCCTTCAGAGTATTACTTAAATGTCTTTTGCAACCTTAGAGGTGAGTGACCCCGCTGTCCTGGCGAAATTCCAGTTTACATAATTATAACTGAACTCCCCAGAGCAGTGCTGTGCAGAGGCCAGCACTAATGCCAGGACTGTTCGATCCGAACTGGTGCAGGCCCGGAGTGCGGCACCCTGCCGAGATGCGGGATCTGGCTCAAGCCAGCACTAGTTGCTGTGTAATATCACAGCGCTAGCTGAGCTATGAACTGCTTTCTTGGCTTCCACCTTCAGCAACTGCGGCCGACGCTAAAGGCAATCAGCAATAAGTCCAAGCCTGAATAAAGAAAGAACGGTTTTAAGGAGCACCCAGGTCAATTTATCGGTATTAGGTGACCCTGACCAAAAATTACCCTTGAATTTATAGTAAGTTCGTCAGAACGATATTTGACCTGTAAACATTACCACAAAGACCGTCCAGAGGATCAGTCTGACTCTAAGAGCATAGATGAAAACAAAAATGAAAGGTTGAGGAGTCGATTTTTTTAATTTAAAGGAAACTGAGCAGATTATTACCAGAGAATTTCACAACAAATGTGGAAGAAAAAAGAGTTGTGGCAGAGAAACCTCACTTTTATTAGGGGAGAAGAAGAGTCATGAGAACAGATAAGCACTGAACAGATCACATGGGTTGTAGAGTGACTTTTATGAGAGGATGACAAAATAAGACAAATATGTGTCAGGAATAAGAATATACCTCCATTATTCTACTTCAGGAGGGTGAACTCGAAGACCTGTTGCAGTCCCCCTGAGTTATACTTCAAGTTGTGCTGCCGTCACTCTCTGCTGATTCTAGTTCTGACTGTTGGCACACGCTTTAGCAGGCTGGTCGCATGCTGGGATTTGGCAGATGGAGGCATCTGCCATGCTCCAACAGCAGAGAGACTGCTAGTCAGAAAAACACGCAAGACAAAGATCTAGGTGATACTAGAACACCGTCATGAAAATTGCAGTTTGTATTTTTTCTCCTGTTCTTGAAAAACTGAAAACATACTGTAACTGTTTAGCTCCTTCTCCTAGCCTGAAGGTGACTGGTCCTGAACCACCCCCACAGGGCACCAAGTACAACCGGCCAGCAGTAACTATGGAAAACCTTCATGCCCACTGAGATACAGAAGGCTTTAAAAAAGCAAAACTAAACCAAACAAAAACTCCGGAGGAACAGCAGAAAACAAGTGTTTTAAAAATAAAACATTCCAAAACATTTGGAGCAAATCAGACACTGAAGTTCTAGCCCTCCCTCCAAGTTCTTTGTTGTAATTGCGGTATCTTTCAAAAAATGTTTTCAAAAAGGTTGGTCAGGATTTAACTACTAGATGTAGTAAATCTCTTCACAGAAGTATTTTTCCTGCTTGAGAAGAAACATACACACAGAAGCACAAAGTGAGGCCATGCAATCTGAGTGTGCAAAAACCCCAAACTTACACAAGAGAAAGCTTAGAAACAATTGTAATTGCAACGTATTTTCTTGATGAAGATTCCTCATACACTGCTCCATGACCCTAACACAAAACTGAACTGCATGGCAGTTGCATCTTGTTGATAACCGGTTACTTTCCAGCAAAGCACTTTGCTTTCCCAAGAACACGTTAACTTTAGGAAAAGAAAATGCACGCTAACACAGTGAGATTTCCTTACCTTTAAAGCTGTCCCTGTGTTGCAGGCTTTGATGCAGCAAGCATTTTTGAAACAATGGGAGTAGATCTATCTACTCAACTTGCACTTGTTTTTCTCCTGGGCTGAAGTCTGATTTTATTTAAGACTAAACCCTTTTAAGTGTGCCTTTCCTAGTATAGCACACATTTTGGAAAGGGGACAAAATGAGTACTGGTCTTATTTGTTACTTTTAAAAACCTCTGAGCTTTTAAAAACCTGTCATTTTTCACATCTGTTCTGATGAAACTTCTAATTAGGGGAAAATCCATTGGCTCCAAGGTTCTGAAAAAGCAATACCATCAGCTGTTGAACTGTAAATTAAATGGACAGAAATAAAAATTGCGTAATATTTGGGGAGCTGAGATTTTTCTTCGTGGCTATGTATACCTGAAGGTTATACAAACAGCTGGTGTAAAAAGGGAGAAAAACACAAACACAGAAAACTGGCCTTATCTATGCTGTACATAACAGCATTATTGTGTTTCGCTTCTCTCCCTCAAAAGCTTGTAAATTAAAAACTAAAAAAAGTGAACCTTCAGGCAAACAATTTGAAAAAAATCCATAGATTTTAAGATGTGCTATTTCTCTGCTACACCAAAGCCTATAAACAAACTGAAGTACCTAAAATATGATTTTTCCTTAGTATTAAAATTCATAGCAATATTAGTCTCAAAGTAATTACGGTAGAAGAAAATACTTTGTCTGTTTTCCCTCACAGTCGTAAGTAATAGTCTCAAGAGCTACGGTATGTGACCAGTGTATGAGGAGCTGCAGAAGCCCTTTCCCACCACATGATGAAGTAATGAAGTCAGCCCCAGACAACTTAGCCTGACATTTTTCGTATCAGTCTAAGAAATAAATATAAACAGTGTGGAATGCACTACTGGACGCTTCATGCAAGTTCTAGGCAAGAAATTCTCAATGATGTGCTTTATGCAAGGCTGGATTTATTAAAGTATGTTTTTTATTCTCCACCTTCATCTGTTTTGACATCCACCTGACCACAGAGTTCTAGAGTAAAGTGTACTATTCCTCCACACTAATGAATTTTAAACTAAGTTGACATCAATTCAGCCAGTACTCATTTAGTGGTAGACTTAATTGTTTTCAGTACAGCGGACGTTTACAAGTGATTACCATAGAGTATGTGTTTTCATCTCCACGTACCTCGAACACAGAGTCCGTAGTGAAGGGGGTGTTTGTTTGCTAGGGGTTACTGTTTCATTTGCTGCATGGACAGAGGTGTATAAGGCTCTCCTTTCTTCAAGCTTCTTCTCTGTTACAACTGTACAGAAAGATCATATGGTCTTGCTCATACCTCTGTCCTCAGCTGTCACAGGACAAACTCAGGACATCAGAAATCAGCAAGCAGCATTTACCAAGGCTCAGGGAATAGTCACATTTGTATGCTACAGCTGACAGCCACTATGAACAAACAGCTGCTTTCCAACCCACGTGTGCATGGGAGAGAGAGAGAGCTTTTTTCCTGTTGAAGGGTACTTGTGCCCTCCAAAAAAACAAAACAGAAACCTGCCTTTCAATATAGGGTATTACAAAAGATAAAGGAAAGTGGCTTCCAACTTTCTCCAAGGCAGTATTGAAGGCAGTAGCAAAGGAGGGAGAGTATGATTTTCACTGACAAAGAATAGAGTATCATACCTGTTTCCAGTATTTTTAAGCTAAATATTTTTAGCAGAATATTGTTTCTCCAGAGCTCTGACCAATGCAGCCCCCATCAGCTTGCCTTTATAGTACAACATGACAGGATGCTGTTTGGCAGGATACTGTTCCTGTGTTTAGCCCTCCACTTGTATCTCTCAGAGCCGTCTGTTATGTGTACAGTAATACATCAGAAAGGAGAGGTGTATCCTGGCAAAGTTACGGGAATGTAAAGGTCTCATTATGATCTAATGAATTGAAGTACCCTGTGCCTGAGAGTCTCTGTACTGTACAATACCAGAAAACACATTAAGACCAAAGAATATGAGGTAGCTATATTCTAGAACCCCATCATAGAACCAGACGTATTAAACCACCTGTCATCCATTTCAGATGAAGGAATTTCTGAGGAGGAGACTTGTTACTTACCTCTATGCAGCATGACTAATTTCCCTACCAGATCTTGAATTCTTGAATTAAGTACTTAATGAACTGAAGCTGTTTACTGCTGTTCTTCAGCCTCAGCAGCCCAGCCTCAGTAGCCCAGCCTCAGCTGGGGAGATTTTCAGAGGCTGGGCTGTGATTTTGGAAGCTCATCACAAGTAATGAGTTCAGTTTCACTAGCAGCCTTTTATATGCACTTGCATGTCAAAAAATACAGGTCCTATGTTTCTAAGCTCACAGAGAGTCGGTGATAAAGCTAAGAACAGAAGCATTTTTTTCCAAAACTTTAATCCTTCCCCAAAGTTCTCTCTTCTTATGGCAGTAGAGGTTGATAAAAGTTCACAGTCAAAGGACTTCAAAGATTTTTGGAAGAGTATTTAATATCCAAAGCTTTAACTTACAATATAAAACACCAACAAGATGTCGGTTTAGAAAGCTGATATCCAACTGTAGTCCATTTTTCTTACTTTTCGGAGCTCTTTTTCCTCAGCTTTGGACAGTTTACATGTTATCTCTCCTAATAAATCCATAGGGTTTATATTTTCTTGTTCCATTTCAGAAACATCTTTTTCCTCATCTGAATCCTCTTCTGCTTCTTCACTTTCCATTTCTACTTCATCAGGAACTTCTTCAGCACTGTAAAAGAAAGAGCATTGGAAATAATTATTTTAGTAGGTAGTTCTGATCACACAGGGTAGCACTGAGGTAAGTTATCATGCAAATAACTTGAAGCAAACATTGGAGTTGTTTTTTTAAATCTCAGGCTACAGAAGAACTCCTGTACTTCTCTTGCCATCTCCATTACAAGCTATTTTTCAAATGGCCATCTTCTCCTTGAAGTAAGCTTAACAAATGCAAGTTTTCCCCAACTATAATACTCGCGGTCAGAACATGCAGATCAGCATTATGTAAGAAGTTATCCCACACTTCTATCAGTTAGAAACATAGCACATACTGGTGGATGAGACAATTAAGAAGGCCACTCTTCTCTTTCAGATAAGAAAAAGGTCACTTGGGGTCTTAAAAATTGCTGCAATGGCATGTTCCTATGAAAAATGTTGTTTTTTTTAAAATAGGTATTTAAAGCAGCTGCTCCCTTCTCACTTGATTCAAGATAAACTCATGCTGAAATAGAAACCACACTTAATTATACAGAACAATTACCACTTACAATGTGGTACTTTGATACTATTAATTCAAGAGTGTTATATTTTGGACCTCATTAGGAACATCCTGGATGACAGAACAGTCCTGGTATCCTATAAATCATCTGTTCTGGTAAAATTTGTCACTCAACATAAACATATTATAGATATGTCCCATCACTTTTATTTATACCGATATGGAAAAGAGAAGGTTTTAACATTAATAAGGAGATTGATCTATACAGTGATCTATACTTACCAGCCTTTCAGTGGCCTGCTCCTACAGTCCTTATAGTTGTATGCAACTTTAAATGCACAGGCATACCAATTACCAGAGCCAAAGTACAAGCTCTCCAGCTGCAAATATTTACAGAGGCCACTGAACTCCTAAATTCTTCTGTACTGAAACTACACAGAAATTTCTATATATTGTGTATGCGACTTTTGCCAGTATTTTGTTGGCAAGAAAAGTTACTTGGACAGTCCAACAAGAACGTTGATTTCAGAAGAACAGGCTACCAAACTTTTTAAGAGCCTTTCAAATCATTCCTTCAAATTGGGATTGATGCATTATGAGACAAGCTCAGCTACCTGTGTTCACTGTACACATTCATATTTTGTAGCTTAACTAGGAATGAAATTAGAATTCTAAACAGAACATTAAGAACATTAAACTTAAGGACAAATCTTTTCATGTGAATCCAAGGCAAGAAGTATGGAGAAAGTATCAAGGAATTTGTTATAACAAATTACAGTTGAGAATCTCACATTTATCCAGAAATACCACTATTAAATCCTTTTGGCTTCAGTAAGAGCAAATCATGCCTGACACACGTGGTGGCCTTCTACGATGTGATAACAGCATTGGTAAAGGAAAGAGCAACTCGTGTCATCTACCTGGACTTGGGGTACTGTCCCCCATGGTATCCTTGTCTCTAAGATGGAAAGATACGGATTTGACAGATAGACCACGTGGTGAATTTGTGACTGCCTCACCCTCAGCACGTTTGAGGACACCAAGCTGAGTGGTGCAGCTGACACACTGGAGGGAAGGGATGCCATCCAGGGGGACTGTGGCAGGCCTGAGAAGATGAGGTTTGCATGGGCCCATTAGTTCAACAAGGCCAAATGCAAGGTCCTGCTCCTGGTTTGGGGCAATCCCCAACACGAATGCTGGCTGGGCAATAAGTGGACTGAGAGCAGCCATACTTAGGAGGACTTCAGGGTGTCAGTGGATGCCCCATCCCTGGAGGTGCTCAAGGCCAGGCTGGATGAGGCTATGAGCAACCTACTGTTCTATTAACGAAGAGGAGCAAAGGTAACGAGTGTTAGAAAAGCTGTTTTTACGCTTTAAATGAAGATGCACTTAAATTCAACTGACCCCAGTAACTAGTATGGGTTCTCCCATTTTTCTTACCTGTTTTTCTCTTTGGAGATGAGCAATGAATTAATAAATATAGGACACAGGAAGGAAGCAGACGGCAAAACGTGTGCTGGAGTGTGCAGGAGCTGAAGAGAAAGAAAAGAAGCTTTATTATGAAATCTTTGCTTGCCGTTATTTTGCTTGTACGCTTACTGTAATTCCTCCTACCTCTTTAACAGCAGGGGATTCTTGCTCATGGTGATTACGAACTACTTTTGTAAGGTCTATATCCCCTTGTGATTGATGTCTGTGCTTTCCCAACAGCAAGCTAAATGGGGTCACAGGAAGACTTTCTTCTACGGCCAGCTTGAATAAAAAACACAACTTGTATTTGAAAAAAGACAGTTTTAATTAGAATTTCACTATCACAGTTCTAAGTTCCATCTCATTTTGAAATATCAAAACTCAGCTAGAGGAATTTAGAGTTTTGTCACCTACATTGATTCTACACTCAAATTTAACTCAGCTGAGCCGTACAACACGGCTCTTGATAATTATTTCTCTCTCAGACATCCTTTCCAACAAAACCCTACGCAGATATAACAACTTTCCAAGATCTGGATCTCTGTACTTCTAGAAAAAACACCAGAATTTTAGTTAGAAGCTGTACTTCGGTACACTAGCCATGTGCCATTTATGGCTAAAAGACCATGCACACCCCAGCGTCTGCTGAGTGATCCGTTATGAAAATGGAGGCAAATCATTTTAACTACCCTTCTGGTATTTTCCTAGATCAACATACCTTAACCTAAGCTCCAAATTACTCACCCCCCAAGAAACTGACTACTTTTAACCACATTCTAATTGGATTTTAATCTTAGAAATATATTAGCTTCTATTTTGATTTAATCAACCAAGCCAAATACTACTGTTTTATTCTGTTCGCAGAGCATGGAACACTCCAACGTGAATATAAAAGACTCCATTTCCCACACTACTTCCCTACAGAAATACATACCGAATCATAATTCTGAAATTCTCTCACTGATAAATCAAAACGGACTGACAATTTTACATCCTCACCAGAAAGCACAGGCCACAAATCAAGGCTCCACGCATTAAAGAAACCAAAACAAGGAAAGAGCTTACTCAAATATCAGGTGAGATTGCACACATGAAGCAAAACAAGTTCTTTTAGAAAATTACCAGATTTTGTTCAGGGAAATGAGAAAAGAAAGGAGTAGCTTACTAATACTTTACTTTTTAATCATTTTATGGACAGGAACCCTGCCAACACAAAAGCAGGTACAGACTACTGCCCCTTTAGATAAGGGCCTGTGACTCCCTGTCAGGATGTGGTGAGCGTTTTCATGACAGATGAGAATTAGAACCTGACAAGTTGAACACCAACAGAATTTTGAACACTGCTACACATTTTTATTAGAACGTCTTTAAAAGGTACCTGTTTGCTTGACACTGTAAGCCTTTCTTCTGGAGACTTTGTGCTAAACGTCATTAGCTCCTAAAATAAAGGAAGATGTAGCAGAGTTACAACACCTAGAACTGCTTTCTGTGTTTCAGTACCTAATCTACAGGAGTTTGGCCCCAAAAGATATGTTTGTCAAGTGGAAGAAACAACTACAACTTTATTTTAGAAAGAAACAAAAGGAAGCAGGAATGAGCCTAAAAGCTCTGTATAGACTATGCAGGTGGAAGGGAAAACAGACAAGAAAAACCAACCACGCAAATAATATGGAAAAAAATTGAGTATCATATGAAACACTTGCACAGCTAGCAACACTTCAGCTTCTACACATTTTCTTCTATGAATAAAACGAGAAACTATTGGAAGCAAAAAAGCAGTAAATAAGAAATTGATGTTAAGCTATTTTAACATTTGAAAGATTTTAATGAAGAAGCATGTATGGCTTTTGTTGCTTTGAAATTATAAAAGGAAACTAATACTCAACAGCAGTTGACCACCCTCTCCCCCAAGGAACCACTCTCCCTGCTAACCACTATTTCTTACTTGTGTATCAGTAAGAAAATACAGTTGGGATCTTCTTAGCCAAAGGTATTTTTCTGAACCAATTGTTTCAGGTACATCTCTTGGAACGAAGGCAGCAAACTGGATCTTTTCTTTACAGAGGTTTCTCTGGATACAGATTGGCCGTGGCTCATTTGGCTTAAACACAAACACTGCAAGAAGAAGAATGTCTTGCCTTTAAGTCATGAAATTCTTACCTTCCTGCATAGTTGTCAATGCCCTGTGCACGACAGCCAGTAAGGGCTGGACTGGATCGTCTTTAAGCACTAGTTTGCAGCAATTTTAATTGGATATCTTCAATGCATAACAGAAGTTCCCTTTTATAGTATTCAAATCCAGAGAATATGCTTGGTAATTAACTTTTCTCTGGAACTGTAGCTCTGTGAAGATCAATCTTAACTTACATCAAACCTCTAACATAACTGTATCGTTCAACCAGTTTTGCATTTGCAGGAGAGGGTCAAGAACATGCAAGACCCTCACCCAGAGAACATAGTTAATCCTGTGCTATATCCTGTACTGGAGACTAACTGTTGGAAGAGAAGACGGGCAGCCAACACGCTTTGACTGCTTCTGTCAGACAGTTTTCCACAGACAGTTTTCCACAGGTGCAAACACAGACTCAGGTTTGGCTTTTATGGAATTCTAAGAAAACCTTTTCTAGAAATTATGCTTTCACGGTTTTAAGATCCACTGACTACTACTTGTCAAAGAAGCCTTTGTACTCACAGCTGGACTCGTTTGAGAACCATGAGACAGCAGCAATGTGTTCTGAAAGGGGATCAGGTTGCAGAACTACGACATTGAGGTGGGCACTCCATTCCACTGAAAAGCAAACACAGCAACAGCCAGATGTGAGAAGGCTGCATTCAGTTCTATGCAGGTGCTTTGCCATAAAGAAGGTCAAATGGAAATAACTCACAAATCTTAACTTCTGGAAGAGGCATACAACTTCACTTATTTCCAGATTAATCAAAACATAAATATTATCAACTTCCTCTACAAATGCAGGAAACACTAGCTGTTATCAAACGAGAATTACTTCAAGGTATCACAGCAAATTTAAGTGTTAGATGTCACCACCGTCACTCTAGCCCACATTTAAGCTGATCTTACATGCACAACTGAGTAGGTTCCAGCAACACAGAAAGCCATGATCAGTGGCACCAATAAGGTATTTGGAACATGTTAGTCTCCCAAAGCAGATGTGCCTACGGAAGCAAAAAGTCAAAAAAGTTAATGACCTTCAGATTTCATTGTTTCTCTATGTAGTATTGATTCACAAATCATCCAGTTAAGATTTAGTTCTGATATTTAATCGGGATAAGTTTGCATTTTGCTCTGTCACATGCAACTACAACACAGGTGTGGAAGGTTTCAAGTATGTGTAACTTTATAAGGATTACTGAGAATTTGGAATTGTTCCTATGACATTGATTTTAATCAGTGATTTCAACCTCCCAAGTAACAAACATGTAATTACTACAAATTGTTAACATCAGGACTGGAAAAAGCTTCCAGTATTTAAAGTTTTCTATTGCTTAGCTGAGTACTAGAAAGAGCAAAGCAGGAAAAAAAATATTCTTATAGGTTGCTCTGACTTGCTTTCTGGAGATGGGTATGTGAAGAACCTCTAACATTAGGCCAGTAATGACTTGGAGAAGCAGCTAGAAAAATCTTAGAACTGAAACAGCACATTATAGTTCATTTGTAGCATCACTCAGTTTGTTTAGAGATATTTGGCTAAGAGATTAACTAGAGGAACCAGTGAGGTCACCACCACCAACTACCCTACTTTCCTAAGGCAATCATAAAAAAGTGATACTTCACCTGGATCAGAAACTACTGTGTATTTGTACAGTCCAGCTACCTTAATATTAGGCTTGTCCTATTCTTTGGGTCTTTCTTTTATCTGTACTGTGGACCTATGCCATTCCTCATCATCCTTATGCAAGGAAAGGACACCTACACCTTCAGCATGTCTGTTAACATGGCAGCACCCAACAGAACACACTGGGATAGTCTGCCAGCCAAGTACAGATTTCCAGCAGAGGTTATCAGCAATCAAAATACATGTTTTATAACGCAAATAATAATGTCAATATGGCATAATGGCTTCCTGATATACTTTGATTGAATTAGTGCATACAAGAATAAAGCACTGACTTCTTATACTTCCAAAGTAGTTGAATTCATCTCTACATTAATGTTTCAGTTAGTCTTTTCTATATATGAAATAAGAAATTAGACTGTTAAATTCAACATTTCTAGGAACACATACAAAATTGTGAAGTACTATGAATTGATTCTCTTTCTGTTCCGAGTATTCAAATAAGACATGAGAAGCCAAATATAAAAAGATAAAAGCCAAACATACCTTATCTTCCCAGGTGGATGGCAAAATGTACACTTCAGATCCCACGTACTTGAATCCCATACAGTGACAGTTTCTTCAAAGCTAACAGCAAGCAGAGAGCCATCTTCTGAGAAGCAGCAGTTAGTCGCTTGGTAGTTGTGATAGCTGCCTACAAAGTCACAGCTCCAACTCAAACTTTGCTGTGCTGCATTGAATAAGCAAATTAGTTAATTAAATTTAAGTCTATACACAAAGAGGAAAATTCAAGTATTAGTGCTGCAAAATAGGCTCAAGAGCACAAGAGCTGTTTCAGGAGGCTTACATTTTTGTGAAGTATGCAGAATCTACCTTTTTTCCCCCCCCCGAGTACAAGAAGCATCTAGTCGATTTTTCATTTGCCCTCTGTTTTGCATCCCAACATTATCACATTTATTTTGCCAACTACATTAACTGTTCTCAAGAAAGCAGGCAGTAGATTTAAAAAGTGAAAGAAGATACTGAAAGATATCCTTTACAATCATCAATTCACAACTGTTACATAAGAACTAGGAAAGAGACAGAACCAGTTCACTTCTTTAAGCAATGCAGCACCATCTAGAGGCACAGTGAGAAATTTGCTACCAAAAACACAGAAGGGGTGACTCTATGTATGGACTAAGTTAGTTTACTAATATGTGCTGCTTTATTAATACATGCTGCACAGAAGATGGATTGAATCCTTCCACCTGATAATTCCTCTCCTCCCCTGGAGGAATACATAAGGGAAGTCAACACTAATTTTTACTTTTATGCATGCCATGGAACAGAACTCCATATAGTCACTTTAATAATAAACTCCCCCAGCATTAAAGAGACCAGTCAGCAGGTGCAAAGCTATCTCGTCACAGGAAATAAAAAAAAATAACATGAGGTCTCATCTTCAGTCCACTTTGTATTAAGATCACTTAGTTGCCTAACACTGAAATGAAACAAAACTAAGCAGTAGGAAATCTTTTGCATTTGACAAAGGCATGCGGAATAATACGCATCCCTCTCATGTTGCGTGTCATTATTCTGCAAGAAGCAAACATCAGCATGCATTTTGAAAAGTAGGATTTGGTTACTTAAGTATCTTGGAAGCGGAACCTAAATATCCATTCTAGGACTTGTTTCAGATTTTATAGAATTTCATATTGGATCAAGTATCTAATAGGAAGGAAAGATGTTCAAGAAGTGAACTCTCGATGGGTAGAGTTCCAGAATGCCAAAGTGCTGTTAATACTAATGGCAACTAAAACACTATCTCTGTTCCACATCCTGCTCCCTCAAGCAGAATTCTCAAGACTATACTCACAGAAATGAAAAAGGTCCACTTTCCCAGTGTGGAAGCACCATTACACAATGACAGTCCTTTAAATAATGAATATAGGGTGCCATGCCCTTCCGCAGCAAAATTGGTAAAGTCTCTACCGTTTAAGGCACCTCTGTATCAGTCCATAATACTGTAAAACTACAGAACTTCACGACAGAGGACGCTCAGGAGAATGTGTTACTCCATGCAACTGCAGAAATATAGAAATGGGTGGGACTAAAGGGCCTTGTTCTGAAAGGATAAAGTTAAGGTCAGATTTCTATAGCACCTTGTAAGGTGGCAAATAAGACCATGTTATGGTTTGACCATGCTTACCTTCTGGATCAGTGTCTTGTACTATCATCCAGACTTTAAACAGACAATCTTTGCCAGCTGTTACCAGTATCAGGGAGTCATCTTCCAATTCATCCATGTCACGGAAGCACATGGCTGTTATGTGGTCATCGTGGGGCATAGTTATTTGAGTATTCAACTTAAAGCTAGAGGGAAAGAAAAACAGAAGTCGGTAATTTACTTCATTTTCATCTTGTGGAAAATTTAAGTTTAGAATGATTCTGGAAGGGGCAGGGAGAAGAGGAATCAAAGGAACTTCTATCTGGTAAGACAGTTAAATGGTTTCACATTTAAGACCTATTTTCCCTAATCGCTTCAATGCATCAAAAAAGAAGGCAAAGTACTCAAAAAGGATTATCACTAAACAAGCACCACTCAAATATTCAGCCTGAACTCCAGGCAATCTTTCCAGCATTCACATAATCACATATCAGCTTTATTTTGCTGTACTCTTTAAGACCTAGTAGTCAAAAAGTTATTTTTTTTAAATAAGTAGTCAAGGAAGATGTTTGAACCAGAAGTGAGTGTTGTTAAAGAAAAAACAGGTCACAATTTTCTGTAACCTAGAACTAATCAGTAGAGAGGGGTGGGAAAACTGAACAAGCTATAGATCCGTTCTGTCCAGTCTATCATTTTAACACCAAATAAAGTATTAAAGCCCCATGGTTAGAGCAGCCTGTCTAACATGAAAATAATTATATTCAGTGTAACTATTCCTAATCTCTATTTATCTCACGTTTGTGGGCTGTTTTAGATGTATCATACGCATTTCATCCCTTCCTAGGGTAATCCTAGGATTGATGATAATTTTTCTATAATTAGTTCTTTTGGGAAAACCCTTTGCAAGACAAATGGTGTGTAGACATTTCCATCACGCTTAAGATACAGACTTCGACATCTATAAGGCCAGCCCTAGTTATCATTACCTTTGTGTTTCTTCATCAAAGAACCACAGCTTCAAGTGTAACTCCAGGTCAGGTTCTTCTTCTCTCTCTTCCACTGTTGCTAACCACTTGCCTTGAGCACTAAATGAGACTTTAACCAGGTCAGTTTGGTTTAAACCTGCCTGCTGGATGTATTCTTGTTGAACAATATCCAGCTGCAAAACAAGACAATAATTTGAAAATTCCAGTGTAGTTTTACAGATATTATTCATAAAACAATGGAGAAAGGATGTCCTGAAAGCAAGGATTAGAACTGACTGGGCTGTGGCATAAAAAAAAATCAGGATAAGCAAAATCACGGCATGTAAATTCCATAATAATATAAAGTGTTTGTGTGGGAAGAGGATATTGCATCGGGATTTTACCTACAAATCTGTGGCATTTAACTTGAGAGGAATAACACTGGAAGGATTTATTCAACTGCCAGCATTTAGCTATGCTTGCAGGTAACAGAAGATTGTGACAAAGCTGACAAAACCTCAGGCTGGAATCCAGCCGCATGGTACAGCTGCTGGCTTTTTCTTTGTTTGCCATACTAAAGTCTCCAAAGAAATTCTGATGTATCACTTACTTGACTGAAGAAGTTTGAGTTTTAGCACAGGCCTGTTCAACTTACACTGTATAACTGTTTGTCACTTTGGAGACAATAGAACTGCAAGTGGCCAGGCTCTCCATTCAGGACCAAAGCTTTGGTTCTAGGATCAACCACTAGACCAGTCTTGACATCCCTGGCTGGAAACAAAAATAAGGTGACAATTGACTTAAGACTGGAAGTTACATATTCTACCCCTTAAAAAGAAGTAACTTTGTTTCACTTACCTTTAATGAGCCCTTGAATACTTTTGGAAAATCTTAGGTTGCTGTTTATTATTGTAATTCCTGGAAGGAAAAGTATATAAATACTTGTAACAGGCTTCTACACAGTATCAACATCTCACAGCAGGAAAGGGCCTTAACTGTCTCCACTTAACCTGATTTTATATGTATGTATGTGTATATAAATAATTTTCACAGTCTTTGAGACCCCTAAATCAAGATGTAGCCAAGCTACAGCAAATTTGCAGAACTGGTAAAAGAGCAAAACCACCTGCTTTAAGCCAATGTTCTTTCAGATCGGTGTTCAACCTGTTATGTATTACCTAGTTAACTCATTTGAAACTAACGAAGTAGAGCTGATAAAGATTTGCATTCTGTGGTACTTAAAATACTTAGCTTACTGTTGTCTGTATGCAAGGTACAATAGCGGGTGCCATCAGACGAAACGGAGATGTACTCAATAGCAGATCCCAAGCGAGGAAGGAAATCTTTCTTACAGTCTGATCCATTGTGCCACTGAACTAGAACAGCTTCAACTCCTCCGCTCAGCAAGCTGGTTCCTTTTCAGGAAATAAACATGCAGTTAGAGGTTTTGTTTTAGAAGAATATATCGTCACCATGTGTGTTTGTGTTAGTGACAGAAAAACACGGGTTTTTGAAAAACCTTCCTTAAGCTGCCACATACAAAACAGTTATTCCTCACGCCTAGCCTTTGCAATACACGTTTCCTATTATCCCATGTTAAACTGTTAGAGAAGTCTACCTGAAGTAAGAACTTGCGCCAGGAGTAAAATTTAAACAATGCTTTGGGAATCATAAACCCCATTACTTCTTGTATCAGTTGAGTATTTGTGTTAGAATATAGACGTTCTCCTTCTATACGTATTTTGCAGTAAGTATGCCAAAAAATACATTCACTTAAAAGTTAACTGGATTTTTATCACTAGGTTTGAGCTGAGACATCACTGGCTTACTTTCTTCAGATTTAGATGGACTCTGGAAAGAGCTCATTGGCATTGTTGATGAAAGAGGAGGCAGAGTAGGGTGGACACAGTAGGAAGAGGGGTTAGATTTTACATTCTGCCACAGGAGGTTGATATTTGAGTTATGAACATCAAAAAATCGTATCAAGAAAGCACAACTGCTTCCACTGATTTCAGATCCTTCCTGTACATACTTAATATTCTACAAACTTGTTTGTTAGTAAGTGAATGAACTTAACTTCCATCAATTTCTTCCCCCCATTCTCCAACTCTGTCTCTGAAAGACTTTTGTACTCACCCTCTATAGAAAAAGAGAGATCCATGACTCTGTCATGATGCCAGTGCAGTGTGGAGAACACATATTCTCTGTTGTGGTAGAAATTCCTCCTGTGGAGAAGGAAAGAGTACTTTAAGCACATGGCCATCAACAACTGAGCAAACAAAGGGGAATACTGAATTGAATCAAGTATCTTTTTTCTAACCTCTGAACTACAGTTTGTGTGCTTCAGTGACAAGGAAGGAAACACGCCAGCAGCTTTCCAGAGGAATGGTACACCTTCCTGGCACACACTGTACATCTTACACATACTGAGCAACCTTGAGCTGCAGAGCCACTTGGCAAGCTGCTCCTTAACCATGCAATTCCATGAGTGTGCTCTCACTGGGACTCTATTGCCCACAAAGTTACTTCCACTGCTCTCCCATTACCTTTTTCAAAAACATTACAGAATAGTGGAATGTGGCTCAAGGGGAATATTCCCCCCCCTTTAACATTAAAATTAAGCTGTACCCTAAAGTCAGTTCAAGTACTGCAGCCCTACAAGCCTGACGATTTGCCATTTTCAGCAGTCATAAAGAGCAATATAAGGACTAATTAGTCTGCTTTGCTCAGGCTTCACTTAATTCCTACAGTCATGCCGGTTTATGGGGTATACAGATGAATCAAAATGAGCATACCAGAGACGTATCTTTCCATCACCGTGGCCAGTTGCAATACAATCCTCCTTAGGATGGCATGCTACACAAGTGAAGAGATTATTTCCACCTTTCGCGTTTGTTGCTCTTAGAGAAAACCTTCAGAAGTTAGGAAAGTAACTCTAATTACATGCATGTTTTTTTAAAACAAAAAGAAAACTTGAGCTGACGCACAAGTACACGAAAATAATTCTGACATGCCAAATCAAACATCTTCAAGTTGTTATAAAACTTACATACACAACATAAAGAGTGAGACTTTCTTCCCTCTGATTTCATTACATCTTTTCCTTCAATCAAGCTGCAGGACTTATTTGTTCCACTCCTTCCTACCCCACCTGGTCCTTGACCAACCTGTCACTTGTTTCAGTCCAGCATCATCTAAAAACATACGTACCTGAGCTAAAAAAATAAGCTACCGAGAGCTGCTGTGAATACTCTTGCTGCCTGCCTTTTTAAAGGAAGCTTCTTATATAATGTCTACATCCCATCCAGCATAAAACCAAACAGTTGATGAGAAATATAGATTACTGTGTGCACCCATCACCAGTTAACACAAACATTTTAATATATTCAGATGGAAGCAATACCTGGCATCTTCACCTCACCATCCTTACCTGTTCAACTGCTTCCGTTTAAAAAAATAAACTTGGAGTTGAAAGTTCTTGACTGATGCCACATAGTCGCCCTGTTACATAGAAGAACAACCAACCATTTAGGACATGCAGACTGCACTTACACATGAAAGAAAAAAAGAAATCACATCCCACTATAAAGCACTTGAAGTTAGAGATAACACAAGATTAAACATCAGCATTTATCTGTTTTGTCCAATGGTGCTTAGAAAGTACCTGCACACAGATGGCAAGAAAGGACTGATAAACATGTTACACTTGGCATTTCCTTTTCCCTGTCTGCTGTTCTAAATAGGACAGAATCTATCGTTGTGAGCAAAGAAACACTGCTGTATAAAATCTCAGCAAAACAAAGCTAAATATGTACTTCTAAGATCTGATTTAGTTACGTAAGAGGTTAAGGATTTTTAAGACCTTCAATATCAAAAGGGACTTTAAGACATTCACAGAAGTTACAAGCAGACTCACTACTCCTTGAAAAAATGGTATTTTAACAATAGGCTGGTTTTCTGGCACTTCCAACTTTTTCCTGTCCATTTAGCATGTGTAAAAAGTTTTGTTCTAGCTGATTGTTTTAACAAGTACCATGGCTGCCTCCAGGTGCTGCTGAAGCTTACGTCTCTCAAGGTAGCCCTTCTAGAAATCAGTAACCTACAGTTAGTTTACAGCCAAGAAGGTTCCATATGATGATTTTTTTTTTTAAAAGGAATGTGTTTTGCTTGATGAGTCTGAAGTGCTGCTGTGCTTGTATATGTATAAAAGCAGCCTGTAGCTCATTTGAAAGGCAATGAAACAAAACAATACCCCAACACTCCCCAGCTCCCCGCCAAAGGTGAACGTACCTCTCTTCCAAATGCAGTACACTTGGGTGACGCATCCACACCTTCCAGAACCACAGAAAATTCCTTGGCTTCCACATCTTGGCCTGCTGTTTTTGTCAGCTTCACTGAGACCAGTTGGAATGTATCTGACCAAAGAAAAATCCGTCATCAAAAAACTTTTATGAACAAGTTTATGTATATCCATTATAAAGGCGATTTGCACTCACTCTGCCTTAACAAAAAGGAGAATATCTAGTATGTTTGAAAAGTTTAAAGTGCTTCTCATAAAATTTTGTTTTTAAGATACTCTAATTCAAACAGCACTGAATGCTGAGGACTAAATAGCAAATTCCAGTGCAACCATAAGCGGAAAGCACGTAAAGTTACGTAATAATTGATCTTGCTCTGGTGTGACATTTGTAGAAATAGAGAAGGAATAAGGTCAAGCTATATTTAATATTTATTTCAAACTAAGGTCTAGAAAAAAGTAATCATACAAACGGTTGAAGTGGAACAGTAGTCTCAAATACTGTGTGTACACTATACGAAGGTAAACACTGTTTAAAGGTTACTGCATCTACAGCATCAGGTATGTGCGCTATGTGATTTAGAAGTGAAGTTGAGCACCTTGTTAGTCAAATGTAAAACGCATCTCACAGAATGAAAATAGGAAACAAAATACTGGACCACAGGCATCTGTCATAACACTTTAGAGAATATTAATGCATTAAAGCACCTTGTAGTGCACTATTCACTCGGTTAACAGTAGCTTATAAAAGCAGTAACTTGTGATGATGACACCAACCATACCTCTTTCGCCTCTCTTTGGAATTATAACAAATACCGAGTCCTCACAACTAGCAAGCGCGTACAGTGCAAGAAGTTTGTGTCCTACAGTGAAAGTCTGATGAAAGAAATAAAAATGCAACAGTTATACTTGAGCATAGTTTTCAAGAGTCAGTAACACAGAGCTTTTACAGTTGAGAAAACAGATATGCTTTGAAGAAACCTTGCTTTACTGGTTGTCCATTCAAAGACAAGTAAGAAGTCTATTCTATCAAGGACCAAGATCCATGTTAAAACAGCACTAATCATCACTAACAAACATCAGATTTAGCAAAAAAAAAAAAAAAAAAGTGAAAGCACCTTACCCCCCGTACAAAACAGAAGACTCAGCTACTGAAAGTGCCCCTCTGCTTAGCAGAGAACAGGAGCAACAGGACAGTTAGTAGCCCATACTTTAAAACCATCTTGTCACCTCCTATTGGTATCTCCCAAACCGCAGCATATTCCCCAAAAGCTACATTGGACTGAACTGTGGCAAGTAGTCAAGTCAGCATGTCACCTTTTTTCCTAAGAATATTGTGTACCGTCATGAAGTTCTGCAGTGACACACATCAACGTTTAATTACTGCCATAGCGAGGTAGTTTTCAGGCTGTGTCCACAGCAGAACGCATCGCAGACTGATTTGTGTCAATCATTACTATCTACTGTCCTTACTAACATTTTACTATCAATGGGTCAAGAACTTTGCCACGTACTCAACAAGAATAACTCAACATACCTTAATGAGAATCCCATCCGTGAAGTCCCACAGCTTAATGCTGCCATCCAGAGAAGAAGAATAGAGCTAAGGAGAAAAAAAAGAAAAAACACAAACAAACAGCAGGTATTACTACAACACATCAAAGCCAGGTTTTACATGAAGCCACCACTGAAAGCTCAAGGACCGATCCACGGCTCCGAGGCGAATGCCGTTGCCTACAGGGCGGCAGAGCAGGCCCCGAACGGAGAGGCGGCCGGGAGCAGCGGCACCCACGGCGGGCTGCCCACCGGCACCCAGGCGGCCGCAGGGCCTTCCGACCCCGCAGCCCACGAGGGCCACGCGGAGCACGCCTCCCCTCCCCGGGGCTCCCCATGCCCCCTGCCAGCCCCCGCGGCGACCCCACCTGCAGGTGGTTGTGCGGGTTGAGCCGCACGCCCGTCACCAGGCCGCCGTGGCCCCGCAGCAGCCGCACCAGCTCCTCGGTGGCCGCGCTGTACACCTTCACGAAGTCCCCGGAGGTGCACAGCAGGTACCTGCGGCGAGAGAGACGAAAGCCGTGACCGCCCTGCGGGGGGACACCCCCCACCCCCCGGAGGGGAGCGCAGACCCCGGCCGGCCCCCAACCCGCTGTACCTGGCGTCGGCGGAGAAGACGGCCCGGGCGCCGTGCAGGGGGCTGCCCCCGCAGCGCACCACGCGGAGCGCCCCGGCCGCCACCATCTTGAGGCTGCGGCCGCCCGCCCTTCCGGCGGCACGGCACGGCACGGCCCGCCCGCTGCCAACATGGCGGCCGCCCCGCCCCGCGCCCTCAGCCCTGCCCTGCCCGGGGAGCTCCGCCCTGGCCGACGAGAATGGGCTTCGTGCCGGTGGCCTCGCTGTTGTCTGTGTTATGCGTGTTCCAGCAACATCACCCTGTCGGTACAAGAAGCCGGTCGTAAGCATCTGGATAATCAACCAGGTCATGCTCAAGAAAACCATCCAAGATGGTAAAACCAACTGAATCCAACTGAGGTGGTCAACACTACGTCTGCCACACGGACGCGATCCAATTCACTGCAGCGTGTGTTTAGGGTAGCGCTACTGCTTCGTTTGGGCATCGCCACCTGGGACAATGTGACAGCACACCTACACCTGTACATCGTAACGACCAAACTGTCCTTTGCTCCTGAAATAACAAAAATTGTCACTGCGGTGCTGGGCTGTGATCTTCAAGCATGGCAAGGAATGTCTTACATGTGCTGCCAGAGTAACAACAAGCCAGCACCTGGAGCAGTGGCCGTGTTTCGGGGGATCGGTGTTCGGCATATGCCTTGTTGTTTCTACCTTTTCTCCCTGTATGCTCTTTTTCTACTCCTTTTTTACACTTTGCATTGACATATTTGTCATCCGCTTGGAAATCTTCCCACTGCCATGTTATGAATAAAGAAATTTGATCCTGAAGGCACTCCCTCTTGTTCAATGATTCCATGGTTATGTCTAGAACTCATGGCCAGGCCTCACTTCACGGAACAACTGACAAACTTTCATTAAAAAAAGGTGAAAGATTTTTGTGCTCAAAGTTAAAATGCCTATCATAAATTCCCCAGCAGTCTTGCAAACAGTTTTTAGTGTATTTTTGATAAATCCATGTAATTTAGCCTTTTCGTTCAGTATCCTAATCCGTATTTTTAAGTGGCAAAAACCTGATGCACGATGTGTAAATA
The DNA here is from genome assembly GCA_011075105.1 of Heteronetta atricapilla. Classification (NCBI taxonomy): domain Eukaryota; kingdom Metazoa; phylum Chordata; class Aves; order Anseriformes; family Anatidae; genus Heteronetta; species Heteronetta atricapilla. Next base: position 4,173,231 of record CM021737.1, read on the forward strand.
TAAACAGGCATATAAAAAACTAAAAATTACAATTTGTATTTTGGGGGATTTAAGGAGTATGAGATGTTGAGAGTAGTTTGTGGTATTAAAGTGAGCAAAATGAATCTCAAGTTTTTTTTTTCCCTCTTGGTTGAAGTGGTGTGTGGTTTTCTGATTTGTTTAAATTTACGCTCATGGTACATAAAATTTATATGTCAGTCTGTGAAAAGCTGAAGACATTTGTCTTTTTTTTTTTTTTTTTTCCCAAAGTACCTTGGTTCTGATAAAAATTGTGGCGCATTCAGCTTGGTGGTTGTTTAGGAGGAATTGTGACTTTTTCAGAATTAAGTACTACAAAGCATAGCCCAAATTAATAGGGCAGGTTACCATTCTCATTCTTGAAGTCAGTAATACAATTCAGGCCCAAAACTCTTGAAATAACAGTAATTTTGTGCTCCATTTACTACTCAGCAGATCTCTTGCTTTCTGGAAAACTTGCTTTACTTCAGCCGTGCACCTTAACAGAACGTGGGTTAGGTGGCTCTCTGATGAGGAGTGCTCCAAGCAAGCTGTGAGCTTTGGAATGAGGTATGCTTTAAAATGCGGTCTGCTGTTTGTAAACTGGCTTTGGATGCCTTTTTGCTGAAAATCAAAATCATAGGAAACCATAGCTATTAGGTCTTGTGATCATAGGAAACCATCATAGGGAACCATAGCTATTATGCCTTGCAAGCATCTGTAGTGAGATAAAAATAAGCAGGTTTTCTTCTCTCTTAAAATTCCATCATTTAGGTGGCGATGCCTCATCCATTCACTAATGGATTGCTGTTTTGCATGTGCAAATATGCTTAAAACAAAGGCAGTGAATTCACTTGCTAGTTTCCAGTTCAGGAAATACTTGTTTGAAAGGCAACTACTCTTGAAAGGGAAAGTGAGTGCCTCAAGGATCATTTTATTTGTTAGGAATGTTTCCCTTTCTGTGGTGTGTGAACACTAGGATACCATTTCTTTACTGAAAGAAAACCTAACATGTCAGATGGCACTTGCATATGTAACAGGGACACATGCCGCTGTTAGGGGAAGCTCCCAGAATGGACTAAACAAGTAGTTTTCTTTTTCAGGTGAGGAAAGCAGTTCTTTTTAGAGGCTTGGAATATGAGATAGTGTTACAATAATGATTCTTAGCTGCTGTGAGCACTAGAGGGTGCTAGAAGAATGACTGCAATAATAAGAACACCGTCTTTAAAGCCCGGAATACCAGTAAGGTGAAATTGCTTGGTCTAGGACTCTATCATCTAACGAGCTCCATTTCCTTCGTGTTCAAGAGATGATAGCATCTACATTACCCGTGCGGCTGTGCTCTTGTAACCAGGTTGTGAGCTGTCTTTCAGCCTATGTGTGGTGCATGTGTCTGGTTCCGTGCATGTATGCCATCCCATACGGCAGCTTTTTGATACGCTGCTGTGCAGCAGCTGCACGGTCTCCGTCTGTATGCACCTTGCAGTTGCACCAAAGGTACGCAGAGAGCAGCCAGGGCTTCGGCTGGGCAGACAGGTGCCAAAACGAGTAAGCAAAACGGAGCTTGCACCTTTAACTTCTTTCTGAACTGAAACTGTGTGTGCAGAGAATCTGGGATAAGAAGAGACAGACGTACATGAGACTATGCTAGTTTGTGTAAAGATCTTGCTTTGAGGTTCTCTTGTCTTTAAATAGTGGCCTTTGGTAAGCAAGGATACCGCCTGGGAGAAGTGAGGACCAGATGAGCCTTGTGAGCTTATTTACCTTAAGCAGCTGCTGGATCTCTAGTGCTTCCTGTGCCATAATGCCTTTGAAGATTTTGTTTCTTACCACTTGGAAAGGAGGCCAAGCTTTGTCCTGCTAGGGAAGGCGAGTACTGCAGTACTGAGAAAAAAAAATCTGGATGGAAGAAAGACTCTCAGTCCTAAACTCTGTGCTTATGGTCCAACAAATGTTCGCGGCCTTTCCTCTGATGCAAACCAGCTGTAGCCATGCATTGCTGTGTGTAAACAGTATTCCCCTGCTCTTAGCATTTCTAACCACAAAGCAACAGACTGCAAGCTGTACTGTTCTCTTTTCGTCCCATTTGTGCTACTTCCTTACTACTAATAACCAAATAACCACTCGGTCTGCTTTAAATCCCATCCCGGTCCTGCTGAAGGCAGCGAGAGCAGGGCCCAGCAGCGGGCTGTGCCCAGTGATGGGGAGGCAGGCGGAAGACACCGTGGTGATGTTGGAGCTGTAGTGCTCTCGTGAAAAGTCTCACCGCAACAAGCTGGAAGGCAAGGAGAAAAATGGTGCTTGATTGCATTAGTTCACTAGGATTAACTTTCTCTTCTGCTTTCTGAGGAGCAATTCAGCAAGCATCTGTAAGGCGCTTACTTTTTTCAGTGTTTCCTTTAATTCTTAAAAAAAAATATATCTAAAGAGATCACTGTCTTCAGTGGGAGTGAAAACCATGAGAGGGTCCTCAGAGACTGCTAGAAGAAATCAGTGGGGTGCTGCTTCAGAACTGAGGCTGTTCTGTCCCAGCTTATGTACTATAAGGGTCAGGTCCCCTCCCCTATGCTGATATGGCTATTGGAAAGGTTTAACTCTTTTCTTTTCTTTTCTTTTCTTTTCTTTTCTTTTCTTTTCTTTTCTTTTCTTTTCTTTTCTT